>CAJDSM010053128.1:69-15100 GCA_903981925.1 Ostrea lurida | reverse complement strand
ATATTGATGTCGATCCGAAGACATCCCGTATAAGGTCACGTCAGCATGCACTTTAGGTAAACCAATCAATCATCGCTGGCAAAATCGTTGGCGGTAAGAATAAATGAGAGTGAAAGGGCGAAGATAACGAACAGTGATGAATCTCGTAATTCCCAAATAGAGTACAAAACAGAGGACAAACATGGATCGGGTGTCTACTTCCGAAGGAACCGTAAATGCTGAATAATGGGTTTGATTGGTTTATGTTGAAGCATTTAATAGAATGACCTTAGATCACCAAAGTGCATGGTGACGTGACCCTATAGGGAATGTCTCCAAATATTTGTATTAGCGACATCAGAATATCGGGGCGGATCAAAGATCTGGCTTTTTATCGATCTCGGAATTAATTGTAACTTCTATTGAATAACAATATTCTTCAGTCGTTTATAAAATTGTGACATATATTTACTAATTTTTATGATTATAAAATTGAATTATCAGTTATTGATTTCATTGTTGTATTGACAAAACAGGAAATGTAAAAATAATAGGGGTATCGCTGAAGAGCCTAACATATACATTTAACACATATTTTCAGGCAATACCACAACGTCTAATTGGGTCGAAGACGTGAAATCGATATGGTCTTAATAACTATTACATTTTAAACCCATAAATCTATCAGTTTCATGACGTAATGTATTGGATAAAAAATAGACGCGGTATTTCTACTGTTTAACGTCCCACTCGAGAATATTTCACGCATATGGAGACGTCACCATTTCCGGTGAAGGGCTGCAAAATTTAGGCCTATGCTCGGCACTCAGGGCCTTTGAGCAGGGAGGGTTCTTTTTCGTGCCACACCTGCTGTGACACGGGGACTAGGCTTTTCCGGTCTCATCCGAATGACCGCCCTCATTTAGTCGCCTCTTACGACACGCAAGGGGATGCTGGGGACCTATTCTAACCCGGACCCCCACGGGTTCAGTATTTCTTTGAAATACCACAACGTCTAATCGGATCGAAGACGTGAAATCGATATAGTCTTAATAACTATTACATTTTAAACCCATAAATCTATTTTTCTCGTGAAAGTTTGAAATGTATCAGTTTCATGACGTAATGTATTGGACAAATAATAGACGCGGTATTTCTTTGAACTCTTCTAAAAACTTGGTAGAATATACATTATTACACTATAGCATTCATTCGCGAATTTTAAGAATAAACCTTTCCGGTGAAAATTACACTCACGTTTTATTTACTTTTCTGACTGTTTACTCTGTCATACCCTTTAACCTTGAATTACATAGTCGTGTCTTTTTATTTCGGAAGACATTTAAGGTTGTATGTAGTCAATATTTGAAAGTTTCACATGTTTACCATTCACTGTCCTGTGTAATTCACCATTCCCACCATTTTGCCAGATAATTTGTTTTCTGCAATTTCATTGGCAAAGAGGGTTACGATTAAATACCTCATTGGTTTGTAAGCCCAATATATAAGGAGCTATATAAAAGATGTGACAGTCTCTCTCATTGCTGGGGTTAAGAACTTTGGTTCGAGCTTTACAAGAACTTTGTGTTTACTTTTTCTTCTTTTGCACAGAGTAAGCTTTCCAACTTGCGGTAAATGAACATAACACTACGTTAGGAAACAGTTTTAAGAAGTTGGATTTTCCCCTATGAAATGTAGATACCTTAGTGTTGTCAATTTACTTTGGTTCAGGGTAGAATTAGATATCCCTTACCGGAATATTTTTCCTGATTAGTAATTATATATTTAGGCTATCCCAGTGAGCCTTGTTCTATATTACTTTGAGATGAATGGAAGGCCGCTTGAGGAATAAAAATATTTTTCACAATGTATGGAAACTTTTTAGTGCCATAACTTCAGTTCTTATTATTTCGATACTTACTTATTTTTCGATATTCTGGGTGAATCTTACACTTCTCTCTGATTTTTCATAGTCATTGGAAACTTGTTATCAACCACTCTAAATCCATATAAAATTATGCTATAAAGAATTTGTAAATTTTACATGTTTTTACATTTCAAACGAGGTGTTAAACATAATTTGGGAATCACAACTGAAGCTTAGTGTAACAACTAAACCTGGTATTATAAGTTCTGATGATCCCAAGTACTGTTGACAGTGAGTTCTTTCAAGCTAGACTTATTTCAGTACCAGCATGCCCTGCTTCTCATACTTGCAAGCAAATCACTATATCTTGTCAGGAATTTAGTGGGCGGGGACTAGGCCTGTGTATCGCCACGCACACTGACCCCACGATATAGTATCTACACGTACAAATAGTGCGATAATACACGTTTCACAATACGGTTGGCAAATAATAAAAAAACTAATAATCTACATTTCTTATTGTCAGATATTCTATGGCTCACGGCGGGTGTGACGGTCAATAGGGGTGCTACCACTCCTGCTCCCCATCCCATCTGGTTGTCCAGCGGTCCGTGTTTGCCAACTCTTGTTTTTGTATTCTATTTGGACTTACGAGATTGACTACCTGCTTCCTACTTTGCGCTAATGTGATGTTTAAAATAGTTTAAATCACTATATTAAAAACCATGAATTTCTCATCAACTCTTTACAAAGGTTTATTAACACAAATTGTAGAAACATGAATGTTCGTTGTATTGCCACTATAGGGCAAAATCTGCTTGCATTCGTATCGCGATACAGACCTGACGATATGATACGCGTATTGTGAGCCCACCCGATTAATACGATCTATGTATCGCTGTATCGTTACACACCTAGCGGGGACTACGGAAATCACAAGGAATAGTATGTTTCCATTTCTATTAAGCAGTATTTTTTAAAAAATATGTTGATACTTTCTAGTATGTGAGGTGCTTAAAGACNAAAAAAAAAAATATGTTATACTTTCTAGTATGTGAGGTGCTTAAAGACAATGGAAAATGTGATAGTTTCTACAAAATGCTTTGCCGTTATGCAAATTATCGCTTTCCTCATTGTGTTAAATCACTTAACACACAAACTTTATTTTCACGCGCGGTGACTGGTGAACGACGGGTATTGCGGTTTGCGAATAAGAGTATTCAACCGCATAAATGATCTTGTTTAACCAAGTAAAGTAAACTGGGTTGGATTGAGCTGAAATATGACCATGATTTATAAATTCATCTACATTAATCTTTCTTGTTAATAGCGACCGATTTTACATCCCTTCAAGGCTCCCTGCCATTTCCACTACTCAAGCAATGAATATAGTGGGAGAGATGAAAGACAGAAAGCAGTTATCATCTTAAGTTAGGAACCATAGGCAATGATTCACGAAGAATTCAGAACAAAAATTGATTTTTACGATATGAGTTTCGCCTTTTCCCTCTCTGATTATGCTTCCGAATTGGCATTTATTTGGATAATCGATTTGGTGCTATTGAATCGGACTGACGGTAACCTGCAATAAGAATTCTGTTAATGATTGATTCTGATACCAGTTCAGATCGGCATTAAGATCCGGAAGTAGTCGAGGCAGTTCCGCTTTGTGTCTAAGATTAACCATGCATGTGCATGAAATTAACAATGTCTGTGGGTGGACTGAGAGCAAATGTAGACCGAGAGCATACGCGAAAGAGATTATGGGAATTAATTGAAAATCTGTAAATCGCTGTTATCTGAAATCTGTATTCCTGAACAGTATCGATCAACAATCGCCAACCATTTATTTGTAAAACCTGTCAAACAAATGTAACATGTGCATGTCATTTATTATTTTCTGCCAATTCGCAAGTTTCAAGATAGGAGCTCTTCCGTGTAGGAGGTGCATTTAATACTGTGTTACAGAGTGCACCTACAGTCAGAGAGGAAGGCA
Organism: Ostrea lurida; assembly: GCA_903981925.1. Classification (NCBI taxonomy): domain Eukaryota; kingdom Metazoa; phylum Mollusca; class Bivalvia; order Ostreida; family Ostreidae; genus Ostrea; species Ostrea lurida. The sequence goes on along the minus strand of CAJDSM010053128.1, from coordinate 11,258 downwards.
ATAAAAAATATATGAAAAATTGGCTTGGAAAGAGAGTACCAAATCGCCGGATGTGGATGCGTGACCCGGACGCAGTTTACGCAAGATTGAGCTGAGGTACAAATGTCTAGGTGTGGCGTGATTGGCTAATATCAAGAATGATTTTTTTTTTAGAATTGAAAGAAATATCATTAAAGCTTAAATTAATTGTTGGGATGAAAATCTATTGCACAAAATCGAGAAAGGAATGAGGAAATTGTCATGGTAGGAATGTGTTTTGAAAGGAAGGGTGTAATTCACTGCAAATCTTTATGTGTTTTAAAAATGTACGAATGCAACGAGACCTTATATAATTTTTGCCGTTTTTTATGACTTGGAATGAACTTTCAAATGTTTGTGGTCATTTGTCTGAAATCGTATAGGATAGTAGTGCGAGCCAAAGTTAGTATGAAATTACGGGAATGGAATTGGTACTCTTTCCCATAGTCAGAGAGGAAGACAATAAAATTATAACAAGAACAAGCAAAACGTAGCAATTATACGCCGTCATTGGCGCCACCAGTGGTTAAAACCACTATGTGCATTTTTTACCTTTCACTAGTGACCTTGACTCAAGGTCATGACACAATTCCTTATCTAGGGCAACAAATCTGTGAAATATTATTGAAATCCCTGCACTCACTGAGAAGTTATGGCCTGACAATGTTAAAACCCACCATGTGCATTGTGACCATTGACCTCAAGTCATTGACACTTCCTTGGGTCTAGACCACAACAATTCTGTGGAAATATTCAATCCATGCACTCAGTGAACTTATGGTCCGGACAAGGTTTTAAAACAACTATGTGCATTGCGAACCTTGACATACTGACCAGTGACCTTGGCTCAAGACCAACAGTTCTGTGAAATATTCCATTCCATGCGACTCGGTAAAAACTTATGGTCCGGATAAAGTAAAAAACCACTATGGTGCATGTTGACTTTGACATCTGACCAGTGACCTTGGCTCAATCGTCATGATACTTCCTTGGCGTCTAGACCAACAATTCTGATGAAATATTATTTCAATCCATGCACCCAGTGAAAACTATGGTCGACAAGGTTTAAAATCACGATGTGCATATTGACCTTGACCTTTGTTCAATGTTCATGACACTTGTGTCCATGACAACAATTCTTGAAATATTACTCCAATCCATGCACTCAGTCAAAAGTTATGCACCCGCAATGTTTAAACCATAAGTGTGTAGTCACCTTGACCTTTGACCAATAACCTTGGATCAAGTCATGACAATTTCTTAGGTCCAGGGCAACAATTCTGTGAAATATCTATTCAAATCTACAAAGAGGATCAGGCAGTATTAACGGCCCGGACAAACTATTTGCAAACTAGTCCATTACTATTATATGTAATCTTGACCTTGACTAATAAAACCTTGGTTAAGGTCATGACACTTCCTTAGTCCAGGGCTACACATTCTGTGAAATATTGTTCAGAATTCTACAAAGAGAGTTCAGGATTATGCCCGGACAAAACTATTTCGGGACGGATTGCCGTACGCCGGACGACGGACAACGCCATAACATAATACGTCCCGTCTGAAGACGGGTCGTATAAAATAGTGGCTTCAGTTTCAGATGTAAAAACAAAATAACGTGATATAATAGCATTTGATTTATAATGATAATATAATTACTTTATTTTATTAAACAATAAACCGACTTGCTTTGGATGTTGTTCCTATTGGGGTCATTTTAATAAGTATTACTTAAATCCGTGACATAGTATTCACTTCATGCAATGATACGGCTTTGGAAAGAGATTACCAAACCCCCTGACTTGCTTGGATTTGTTTCCCTAATTGGGGTCATTCAATATGTATTATCTTAACTCCCTGAAGAATTATGTAAGAGATATTCACTTCAGCAATAAGCATTTGAAAAAGAGTACCAAACCCCGACCTGTGACCTGGACGAGTTATATTTTTAGCGGATATATAAATGTCTAAGGTGTTGCGTGATTGTCTATATCCAGAATGAAAATTTATGTGGAATTTGAAAGAATATATTATCAAAGCTTAAATTAATTGTCGGGATAAAAATTTATTGCACAAAATCGAGAAAAAGAATAAGAAATTGTCACTGGTAGGGGTGTGTTTGATAATGAAGGGTATAAGTTTGACTGCAGATCTCTGTTGTTTAAAATGTACAGATATGACCTATAATAAGCAGGGAATATACTCTATAATTGTGCAAATCTTAAGCACTAACAACATCAAATCAAAAGTTATTACTAGGACAAACTATCTTCCTGCCATGAAGTAAAATCTCTAAACTTACTTTGGAATGTGATACAATGAGCTACGAAACGAGAAGATTCCACAAAGGTACAGTACAACCTATTTCGCACATCATGGGTTTTGATCACTTCAAAAGTTTTAAAACATAATCTAATGATATGCATTTTCTAATAGAATAGACGAACTTGAAGCAACAATTAACTTCTAATGACAAAGTCTTTATGTTTATATATGAATATGGAGAACTTAAAACAGCCTAAAGAAAATTTCACAGGCAATAACCCGCTTTAAATGCTGTAAAGCAACCTAAGGAGTTAGACATAGTATTCTTAGATAATATGATCAAAAGTGGACAGAAATGTACTCCTTCCTTGTCTATTTGAAGATATTTTAATGCCTTGCTTATATCCAACATCATGGGCCACAAGGTAACAGCACCCCATTGCATAAACCTCAGGGGTGACAAACAAAATTACCGTGAGTATTACAATTACAAGTGCATTGGTAAAACTTTTTCAACTAGCATTTTAAACAGCAGATATAGATTCATTCTAGAAAAATAACCATTATCAATAATTAGCCAAATTAGGTTTCTCAAAGAAAAGCTAGAACCATCTGACCACCATGTATTATTTTACGCACTTTATTTAAAACCTACTGCCAATTAATCGTGAAGGAAGCAATTGTATGCATCCTTTGTTAATTTTACGGGAAAGCAATTGACCACTTGTATATACATGTTGGTATTAAGTTGAAACTCTACAAGTTGGAAGTGGGGTCACAATTTTATAATGTAATTGACAGTATGTACAACCTGCAGTACTCATGCTGTTCGTTTAAAAAGATATCGCAAGTAACTGAATGGTTTCCCAATTCAAATTTGGGGGAGTTTAAAACAAGTTATAATTTATAGTCCCAACTTAATTCAAAATATTTATCAATGATTTACCAACATATATGCAAAATACCCTTATGATAGCGTCAGTCTAAATGGCAATTACTTTCATTGTTTAATGTATGCAGTAGACGACGTAAATGTCTGGCTATCAAGTTCCCCCAAAGGGACTGACAACCAAAAGCTAGATTTGTCTTGCTAAATTCTGTAAGGACTGGTTGGTGTCTTACAGTCAAATATACACAAAAACAAAAGTTCTCATTTTTTACAAGCAGTTCGTTAACATATTATCTCAATAATTTTATTTGATTCCGACTCCACAGAATGTGTTAGATCTTTACAAATACTTAAGGATTTGGCTTCAACCAGCATTCAGGAACGTTTTATCATGGCACAAGAAGAAATTATAAGAAACGCTAAAAGCCTTACTTAAAACTATCAAAAAGATTTTTTACATTTAATTCCTTGGTGTTCAAAAAATTAGCTCCCATGTATTGTTGACCATACTATATAAAGCCTATTTTACCTTTATGGGTTCTGAAATCTGGGGATCATTAACACTCAGAACTGCAAGTTCCCCAGATAATTTGATGACTTGGATGAGCATATATTCAAAAATCCTTTGTTGAAAACTATAGTGTAAATTTTGTTAGATACACTACTTGGAAGTTCATAAGAAAAGGCAAAATTGCTAGTACTTTGCTGAATTAGAGAGTTTCCCTAAGTTGAATATTAAATCACATATGTTGAATTTATGGGGCATAAAACTAGAAAATCTAGATAAATCATTTCCCTTGTTACAAGCAGCAACAATGCCAGACAAGTCTAATTTCCAGATAAGATACTTTCTTGGTCTGCGGATAAGTTATAAATATGTTACCCCATGAAGTGTCCCAGAGTTAATAATTTCATGCACTCTAACATTCATACAATCTTTTAAAGCGCAGTGCAAAGAAATATCTGCAGGCTTATTTTGTGACAATTGGTACAGGAAGATAATATTTTGTTTACCACTTGGAAAAGCTTATACATATTTGCAAATTAAAACAAACAACTTGGATTTTTGAAAACATTTAAATTATAAAATTTTGCCTCAAAGAAACATTAACTAAATTTCAATATCTGCACACAAAACTAGAATGAATTCTGGCCGATTATTTGGGCTGACTCGGCGATTCAGAATCGTTTGAACTGTACACTTAACCGAGGTTTGAAGATGAAAATGCACTTCTTTCAATTGTCCAAGAAATACAGCCACCAGAGAATTATTATTTCTGAAAGATTCAGAGGCACTTGTCAATTATTTAAAATTTGACCCTGTCCAATAAAACTTGTTTGGCTTCTGAAATTTGAGTTATTGAAACTCTTTGCATCCTGATGTGAGATGTTGATATTCTATGATATGTTTTGAAGCACACTGTGCCAATGTAAAAGTTTCCATTTACTCAAATGTATTCAAACATTTGTTTTATCACTCAACTACATTGTAACATGCTTATTTCATCAGAATGTGTATCAGACAGTTTTGTATCTGTTTCTTTTTTGCACAACATTACATTAATAATAAATATTTGTGATTGTATTATCTGCTTAAGCAATTGTATGTATCCAGTAATAACATCATTGCTTTTCCTCCCCCACTGGTGCATGCAGAATATTTTATACACTAAATTTGAAACAACACAATATATAGTACCAGGTATGGGTATGTTGAACTGCACTGAGCAAGAGTTGGATTTTTTTTTTTATCCATAAATATATATTCTATAGCACCGTCCTCTCGTTGCCTATTGCTGTTGCGGAAATACACATACTGTGAACTTGTATATATTAGTGTCTGTATGTAGTAACTGCACTGAGCAAGGGAGTGGATTTTTATATGTGTTAATGTCCATTTATAGCACTGTCTACTCGTGCTTTTTGCGTTGGTATAATGACCACATGCTCTGGTACAAATTTGAATTATTATTTTTTATCGTCCTCACCATCAACTTATACTCTTTTAATTACTAGTATGTTGGATATGGCAAATTGCTTTAAGCAACAGTGTTGATACAATAAATTGTCCTTAGCACCGACTCTTGTTGCTTCTGTTATATTTCTCTGTAACATATATGTATGCGGATGATTTGGTCAACATTTAAACATGACTTATACCTTCTGGTGTCATATCCTTTTCAGGAGAAATTGCTTGAACATTCATTATAGTTCAAACAAATACAATTTGTTCGAGACAGTTTAATTAATTCCCGAGTTATAAATTAAGGAAATCGAGTCATCATAGACACATATAATAACTTATATATATATATATTTTCTCTGTATACTTATTCTGAATGAATCTTAGTCATCATTCCATATTGTTTATACTACCTTGATGAATTTATACATTCATGCCATATGGTTTTAACAATGTTGAACCAAGAGATTTGGTCTAAGTTATTCTTCGTCCTGTGATTGTTTCAGCTATGTTGTTGAACATATTAAGTATTTATCAGTGTATATAGTGTGTGTGAGTTTGCGTGTAGAATCATAAGGTGTTTATTGTCACTTGCACCCGCATTGAGAGCCCTCATTTCGTGGAAATATGACAGGTTATTTCTCTATTCGTAAAAAGCCAATGGGACCCTATATATTTTTTCCGTTTATTGTTTCTATTTTAGCCAACTTGGATATGAACTTTTTTTAATAACTAGTTGGGTGTCATTTTGTCCTTTAAGAACCCTAATAAAAGTTAAATTTAGTGAGAGGGCCAAAGGGTTAGTCATTGAAGGATTCTATGGCGTATAAAATATTCTCCCGCGATTATTGTACCACCCCACTCGGCGTTGTGCATAACAACCACCAATCTTCAGCCCTCAAAAACTTAACTACTGACGACCAGTTTTCAGACTAAAGAGAGAGAAAAATAACTCAAGCCACGCATTATCTCGATAGCCTTGTGGCGTAGAGTTGCTAGATAAGGTGGCTCATTATTGTAACAAACCTTGTACATGCAGTGGAGTGCTTTATGTGTTACATTGATTCATTTACTAGTAAGACATGTATCGTACGGTGTTCGGTAATAATTGGGTCTATGTTCAGCTTTGCTGAGAGATTACTACGTCACAGTTATTCCAAAGCGAGGAAATAAATAGATAGAACAATTACTGTTTCACCCCACAGCTGCACTTTGAGATTTTCGAATTATTACATGCTAATGTCATGTATTTACGTCCTTCATCTAATAATATATTCACTCTGTGGAAATGACAATGTCACCACTTGTCGGGGAAGGGCTGCCAAATTTAGGCCTATTGCTGGCGCTCTTATGGCCTTTGTAGGCAGAGGAAGAGCAAAATCTTCCACACAGTATATCCTGATAACCTGATCAAAGCTAAAAAATGTACCACAATATGGTAAACTACATGTAAATTATTGGAATTTAACTCGCGTGACGATCGGCGCAACTATTATTTGTCTTTGACACAAGTTCGTTTATTCTTGAGAGAATTTAGGTACTTTTTGTAAAAAGTACCATTCAATAAAACAACATTTTCCCGGATATTTGTTGCATTATATCATTAAAGAAAATCAAGTGTTGTAGAACCTTTTTTTTATTTTATTAGAAGAAAAAGATGGGGGTAATGATTTGGGTCATAAAATTATTTTTATTATCAATTTTCTTCCTCAAGAGTTGTCAATTTTAGGCTCGTATTCATTACCCATGTTTACAGTAAAGTTTCAAGTGTAATAGGTGAATAATTGCTCTCTCCTCAAGTTAATAGGGACTTTTAAATTCTGAAAGGCAATCGAAATAACAAATCCTCAATGATGACACCCTTGTCTGATCTATTTCCTTGATCAAATACCAAGAGAAAATAGCCGAATAAGCTTACGGTGTATGGCTCTGAAGGAGTCATGGGTATGATGGCCTGCAAGCGTGTGTTTATTTTAGAGCCCTAATACCGGGATACCAACTATTAAAATGTTAGAACAAATCTTCTTGATGAAAAGAAGATTTACGTTCTAAATGATGCGTCTGAGGACGAACGCTTTTTATACGATAAATTAGTTAGGGCCTATTTAGAGGACAATTTTCTAATGTTTCCTCATAACAAAGACAAATAGGTTGCACCGCAATTAGAACATTTCATTTTTTCAGAATGGTTGCATAAGGGACATTTAGTATCAAAGACATGAGCTATTTATTAAATTTCTGATGTTTGGTAGAGTGTTATAAGTTATAAAACACACCCAACACACATAATCACAATTTTCTTACCGTTATGTTGTGATCATTGTGTATACCTTGTTTGAGATTTTCTCCTAGTCCAACTCTGATTATTGTCAACAACTGACAGCGCTAGTTTATTCGAGCTATAACTCACCCGTGATTATTAGACTGCTTTGTCTCTCCAATATTTAATCAAGATATGCGGAATTTGGGTGATTACACATATTTGCATACATGAGACAAACTTATTAATGCTCCATCTACATGTTCTAGCGGGTCCGCCCAAAATTATTTCCTTTTTAACGGGCAGGATTGAGTAGTAACAGTAATTTTGAATTACATGGTAGCCAGATAAGAAAACAAAAAAAACCCTCCAGACATTTTAACGTTTAAGAATGATATATAAGTGATTTTCGATGCAATTCAAGTCTATATTGCATCTTTCCATATTTTATGTGATTGTTGTAATATAAAATTAAAAGATAAGATAATAAACTTTTTGTGTGTTCGGGTGATTGTGCAGGTTATCACCGAGATTTTAGATCAGGTAAAAACTTTCATTCGCGCATTGATGCAGTTTTAATTCGGCCGATAACCCCTGCATTACTCCGAAAATAATATCAGATTTCGTTTTCTTATTTCTGGATTAATTACCAAGCTGTTTAGGCCCTTGTTCGTCTATTATTTTTCTGTACTCATAATTACTTAAATGCAATACGAACTGTAATGACGGTCAAATTCTATTAGAGTAGAGCACCTAACAGTGAACCCACCCCCCCCCGGAACCTAGTGTTGTAAAAAAATAAACAGTTACAAAATGATTATTAGGCGTCCGTTAGACCTGAGAGGCGCACTAACGGTTTGGACCTTTGTAAATTGCTCGGCCATCCCTTTGAAATCAATAGCCTAGCATCTAGTCTCCTTGCAATCTCAATAATACCAACGTTTTTTGATACCTTATTCAATGACAAAAGGCGTTTTAAGATAAATACAAACAAACGTAGATGCGTTTTGTTTGGTGTCTTTTTAACAGTGGCACCGAAACTACTTTGGAATTTGTTCACCGCCTAACCTACCAGTGCAAAGGTTCTCAATTGACAGGAAATCGGCGAGAGGTGAATGTGAAATTGAAAAGCTGTTTTATCAAATCGTAAGAATTAATATTGATTAACTCGTGCGCGGCTATCCGCCATCATATTCAAAATTTGAGTGTGATAGTTGCCTCCAAATGTGAAACACCATTGTCTTTATGACGATAATGAACACGGAGTAATCGTGAGAAAAATTTTTGTTTTCGTGTCAAGTTCACGAGGTCGTAGATCTCTGTCAAAATCTGAATCCATCATGCGTACGCAATGACCAAAATTGTGAAATCCTAAAGAACCTGCCCATATATCCCTGTTGATGTATCCATGTACGGATCAAAAATTTCTTATGAAGTGTTTGCAGGGAAGTGTGTGCAAACACGCTGGCATTCATAATGGTATTTGGAAAAAAAAGTGTAATAACGAGTGTAGAAAAACCGGAAAATAGAAAAGATAGGGGGATGTTGCATATGCTAACCACGGATTTGAGTTGACAGCACAATATTCCCTATTAATTGAGCAAACTTGCTGTTGCAAGTGAAAGATCGAATTAAAACATAATATATTTATTTTCAATATTCACCTGTTAAATCACACTAAGAAGGACCTAGGTTGCAGCGTTCGATCTAGGGATATCATTTTTATGATTGCCTTTCTGATATTCACACCAAACAAGTATCATAAGTGTCAAGCATAAAAAGTAAAAGAGTGTCTAAAAAAGGGTGTTATCCTCTGATTCTCACAAGGCAACTTCCATTTTTAGTCATCATAAATATTCTCTGTTTTATGAATTTTATAGAGTATGAAATCAATTGCAGGATAGTGTAACGCCCTGTAATTCGTATGTGGCTGATTTTTAGGAGTATCTGCCCAAAAATTCTAGAATCAAAAGATCGAGAGCTGAAAAATTGGTTTTTATAATCAACTCGAAAGTGTTTACTAGCAATAAACTGCCTGCTTGAAAACAGTTAAATCTTGAGGTAGGACTTTCTGTCCCCTGTGTAGCCCCCCCGTAACTGAAAAACCCACTGGGAGTGCCTTGTTGTTTAAAACCTGTGTCGAGTCCAATGTATTCTCCTACGCCACTAAAACATATTAGTTACTGTGAACGGCTCCTTGAATTTAAGATTATTTCAGTTTTGTGTTACAGACAAGCAAAAATAAACACCGTCATTCCTATATCTATCTCTTTGATATTACTGAGGATTGTAAATATCTCGTTTATTCTTATACCGTTCCATATAATACCTATCTGCATAAATAAATGAGAAAATGATTCGATGGAGCCATCTATCGTTAGACAAGAGCGGATGCACTTACACGACGCATGTGTGTTTTAACAGCATTTTCTACTATATAACCCACCTTTTATTCAAATCACAAAAAGGGAGCAATTTCCAACGTCTCTGATGCACCTAAAACTCACAGATTCTGAGTTGCTATGCCGTGCGCTACTGTTTCTCATCCACGGAATGAAAATTTCTAGTTGAGCTTTCCCATTGGTAACAACGATAACCACTAGTCAGGATACGTACATTTAAAATATTATGGTGGATGCAGTTGACACCATTGTACTATGTACAAGAAAATCTTCGAGGGTTTATAACCGGGATATAAAGCACATTTTATTGTTAATGTTAACTTAGGTAATTTACATAAACCAAAATATCCTTGATCCGACTTGACGAAACATCAGGTACTACCACAGTCCATCTCCTCTCGTGAGAGATAAAGTTTTCTAAAACATGCACGAAGCAAGACGGACACACAGACAACAGATTGCCGGGATGCGGATTCCAAGAAGGTTTTGAAAGGGGGGGGGGCTGTCTTATCAGTATTTTGACATTCTATTTAGACCGGCCCCACCCCCTTCTGTTCGCGCGACCTGATTGTACAGAATAAAGAGTTTACATAATAGTCATCAACAATTACAAACTTCTTATACACAGACGAGATGTACATAGCATAGATTAACATTCTCCCATCTCCCCAACGCATGGCTGCAAATGACGTCGATACTATTTAATTATCCAGTCTCCCCACATAGATAGGACTGACAGGTGCAATGTCGCAAACACTTTGACCTCGCCTAACAATAATAGAGATGAGCAAAAATGATTTAGTATAATGGAGTGACCTATCATCTGACATGAAAATGTTTGTTATTGTGTTCGGCAAGCTGTTATAGGTACCTGCGTCTGGGCAAATTCGTTGTTGGTTCATAGCCAACTGTCATCGGTATATTTTTAAAGATGGACTATTGGATAAAAAATGTCGATTAATTAATAGATTTTTCTTTTGTGCCAATGCAAATAAATTTACCTTTTTCCACTTTCGGGACTTTTGCTTCATGATTCATACATCTTGCTACCGTGCGCTGCTTTCAAGTGGAGCCTTAGGAGTATTGGCGAGACTAATTCCTAAACACTTAGAAATGATTGTGTGCTATTCCCGTCCGTGTATACGTTAGAAATTGAAAATGTTGGTTATCTTCTACATAATCCGACCAGAAAGTTGGTGGGCTCGAGTTGCGGGGCGTGGGAGGGGTGGGGGCTTCCATCAGAATCCACCATCATCTCTAAAAATGGTGTGGCAGCAAACGGAAATGCGAGGCGGGGGAAGGGCAAAACTTCCCAAATTAATTCGTGCCATGAGCTGTGCATAGAAAAAAACCGTTACATTGTCTTCAAAAGTTGATTCTTCCTCTCTCTTT
>CAJDSM010053126.1:0-11160 GCA_903981925.1 Ostrea lurida | reverse complement strand
TCCAAAAATAAGAATTCAATGCTTAAATCTTCCACATCTGCTTCTTACTCAGGTATTTTAATGAAATAGATGCTAACAGCAAACGAACTACTCGGCTTTACATGTATGACAAACGAGATGATTTCAGCTTCTCCATCGTCAACTTCCCATATTTATGTACACGTACCAATATGTAGCAATATAAATTTTCATTATCACCTGCCTATGATATTTATGTATACCAACTGATTCGATACACAAGCTTGTTCTGAGTACAAATTTTTAAAATCAAGGCAGCCCAGTGAGAAACAAGTTGATGCTTAAGAAGTTTCAACAGTCACACTTACAGTCAGCATTTCGAATATTCTGGGGCCGCAATACATGTACATGTATATATTATCATACAGTATACATATAGTTCGTCAATACAACCTGCCTTTGTGCCAAATGCTGTCTGTCGTGTTGCACACCAATTGTTTGACCGTTCTTTATACATATACACTTCTTTTCATTACGGATTACCTGCTCATCATATAAAGCTCACGGCGGGTGTTACCGGTCGATACTCGGACAGGAGATGCTTACTCCTCCTAGAAACCTGATCCCACTTCTGGTATATTCATGGATCCTTGTTTGCACAACTTTTAATATACATTCCTTATAGGAGTTTATCGTTTGTCATCTTCCTCTTTTTATGCTTTTATCAATATGTAAATTACATGTAGTTCCTCAAATTGGCGTTTCTTCAGATCTGTCAAGTTTTGGAGATCGTCATCCCTCCTCCTCCTTTATGATCGTCCAAACTATTGAATTTTGAAGAAACTGCACATTTGTGTACATTGTTTAATAACTGTAAGACTTGTAGTACATATAGTGCTGCATCTTTATTACTTATATTTATGTCTTAGTCTAACCAATGTTCTGATTCTGCAAAGCTAAGCTGTATGAGGCAAACCGTGAAATAAACAGTATTGTGACTAATATCAATAATTAATAATTTGCCAAAATTCAAACAGGCATTTTTTTCCCCCCCCCCCCCCCCCCGCATTCTAAATAGTATAAATTTTCCACAGAAACTTCTCTGAACACAGGGGCTTCGCCCCCTGTGCCCCTACCAGGATTTAATAGGACCCACGGCGGCACCTTAAAGCGACCCAGATTCACTTTTCTTTATTGGGTGAACATTATTTAAATTTCTACCTACGTCCCTACTGATCGTCATTCATTCACCCCTGGTTACTAAACCCATCTATAATACAGTTGCACAAAATGCAGACAATGGTCCTTTCGGACGATACAACGATATATATTCACTGTGGAAATTTGCGAATTGTTTGTACAAATTCATTCATCTAGTCATAAGATACTGTGGAATGATTCCAAACTACTAGGAATCACAAAAGTTACAATTGTTTTACCATTGCTCTAACACTGTCCCTCAAAGAAATTGATATGAAAAATTTAAAAAAATTAGCCATTTAGGTATTTCTAGTAAATAAGAGATGGTCTATAATGAATCATTGTCAATATGAGGACCACCTCTATCCAAATGTATGCAGTCAGATTAAGTGCCCGTATACCCAATTAAAACAAATGAAAGTTTTTAAATTGGGGTAAAGAGCCTTTTACTTTTGTTTGGATATTTGGACGATTCGTCCTCCATATCAGCCAGAACATACAAGAGTATGTTCTCTAGAATAAACTCCGTTTTCTACTTCAATATTGACCTTTAAATATGATTATTGTGCAATCTGACTTTACACATGTATAAATGAAGATTGTATAATAGTTAACAAAAAGGGAACAATACAAGACGAAAATGCTATCAAATTCGCTTTGGCCCTTTGATCTGGTATCAGAATATGTAATCGATAATTTGGCTTTTAAAAGTAGATAATGTGAACTTGAAGCCGTCATATTGTCCAGGCACATCTAGATTCGATAGGTCCATATTTGCTGAATATATTACCGCAGAAAGACTTGGGTAATACCCTAAGCTTACACAATGACAACCACTCTGGAATGTTAAGGGGGATAACTCCCATATTTCTCGATCAGAAATGCGGAAGGGAATATTTTATGATAAGTTCGAGCTTACCCCTTCTTTCTACATACCTTCAACTTATAAATTGCAACTAGTCAAAACAATATTTTATCCTTAATAAGGACAGGTACAGCCATTCCAACTCCACTGGATTGATATTGCACTAGTAAAAAATTAAAGTACTGCAATTATTTTAACTTTTACAATTAGATATTAAATTCGCTAGCATGCTCGCATTCGTATGCTAGATGATCTAACATCTAATTTCAAGGAACATTTACAATTAACGAATGGTGCATTGCGTATTTACAAATATTTAATTATAGGAATTGAATTTCGACCTGTCATTGGCCTATTGACTTTCCACAGTTAGGAAGCTCGTATTGCAACTAGGATATCCCACATTCCTACGTTTACACTTGAATGTAAGATATTTTCAATGCAAAGCGGGTTTCTTCCGCGGGGTGATAAATTTAGCTTGTTTTAGCGGTTAGAACCTTTTCGCCAAAATTTCACTCGTCAAATATGCACCCAATTGTGACTTCAGTATTTGTAGTGGAGATAACACTTCCTTGTCCGCCAATATTTATTTCGCCAAATTTAATAGCATATTTTTAAGCCAACAATTCGCCAAAATTCAGACCCGCAGACAAAACCCCGCTATACGGTAGTTACTGAGACTAAAAACCCGCACGGTACATGTACATGTAATACGTAACGCGAAAGTAAACGTTTGTAAGGAAACACCATATCATGACACATATAGGAGTTCGTACGATAAAGGTCATTCACTCTAGGGGCCTGCATATTTGGCAATTGAGTTCCTGCAATGAGATATAAAAAAAATTAAGAGATAAAAAAATCACTTTAGATGTTTTGTCCGGGGAGAAAGGTTTATTTTTGTATGAAGTTTTAATCTTTCTTATCTTCACATCAGAATAAAGGGCGACAGTTTCAGTCAAACTTTTTTTCAAACATTCTTCTTTGTTTGACAATTAAATCTACAAAATGTAACAAAATAGAGACTCTTATATTTGTATTTCACTAACTTTAAGCAGAGCAGATGCCAATGGCGTTTAGCCTGTAACAAAGGGATCATTGTTTTTAAATTCCACTGTAAGCAGTTGATGTTTGGTGGTGTATTTGTAAATGGGTTCCAAATTTGTCTGGGCTGATATAGAATATTTCTTATCAACACTGTGTCACTTATTTCTTGATATATCTAAATTTTGTAGATGATTTGCAACCTTTTACGATTGGTTCGATCAAACATAACCACACCACAGTTCTCAATTTAGGTCTTTGAATAAAAAGGGTGAAGATTAAGGATAAATGATCAATATTCATCAATCTAATGAAGAGTACAAATTAGAGTTGAGCAATACGGCCTTTGGAAACCAGCGCTGGTCAGGAGGAGTAAGCGTCCCTAATTGACGGTAATAAAGCTGCTGACCGGTCACAAGCTAATCGATTTATCAAGTAACGGAGTAATCCTCCGTAATATATAAAGTACAGCTTAACAATGGTATGAAAAATCAGACAATTCAACATACTGACAAAATCATATCGAATTTGCAAAATGTTTGCTTTACACGAAATTTCGAAACCTCTAACTAATAGCTTCAATTTATTTTCAATAGTCTGTCTTAGTTTTCAAATGATATACATAGTATATGGAATTGTATTTACCGAAAATGCACTAAAAGATAACCACCGAATTTAAACTGATTCATGTAATAACATTGATACAATTATTGTGCACTTCATTGATCCCGCCATATTTGAAAGCTGATAAATGGAGGAAACCTGAAACATATTTGGATTGAAGAAAATCAGGTTGATAGACATGCAAAGATTCCTCGATCTGGAACTGACAATTACATGTACTCGTATAGGCGTGTTTGGGAAATTTGCGACTAGCAAATTCAAACATTCTTTGTTCCTGTACACAAATTTGATCATCGCCTATACAATATATTAGAGTCATGTATACTCTTGTGACTGAAACTCAAGAACCTCGGGTACTTTTAATTATCATGTGCATGTTTTATTACAGAATGTTATTTTCCCTATATGCACGCGGTCGAAAGGAAGATTGTCGTTTTTTTCGACATGATCAGACCAAAGTTCGACTAGAATTTCTTTATATGCACAGTCGGCTGATTGTAGGACAGACTGATTTATATCCACTGATAACATTTCGAAAATATGTTGAAGACGGCCCGTGATTTGCGTATTTCCACAAGGAAGGATTCTGGTCAATATTTTGGAGTTATTTTTGAAAGCACTGTCAATATCTTTAAATTGAATAATTTCCTTATTGATAAGTAAATAAAAGTGTACACTGTAGACACGATGAAAATTAAACTAGTCTCTTTTAAAAGATGTTTATCATGCATAAATGTTCAATAATTATGAATATTCCATTACTAGATATTTGTTTTATCACAAGCTATGTACTGAATGGTCAGCAAGTTAGCACATCTCTCTTTAAAAACATTACTTCTTTTCACTATTGATTAAATTCGAAGTAACAATGTTAACGTAACCTAAGTCCAAAACATATAACAAAGTCGAGTGTAGGCAACACGACCTCCGACAGAGCGAAAGCAGGATCAGGTACATGGAGATAAGCATCCTCTCTAATGGTCACGCCAAAGAGCGCCTTAGTCGAACAAGGTAAACGGATTAACCGTAGTCAAATCTAGTACGAAAACATGAAAGGGTATGAAATCAGTCAAACTATTATGATATATAGATTGTATCGCAAACAAGGTCATGCAAATGATGACTTTAAACAAGATCGTTATATGACCCTCCAAAATCAACGTTTTTAGTACATGTAGTTTGGTCTTGCTTTAAAAATCCTCATACGCATGACATGCTCTTGCGTATCTAATTCAACTGGGAGACATAACACATAGAAGGTGATAGTGGTACATTACTACATAAAAAAAGCCAAATTGACGATTGCAAATTAGAGTCAATCACGTTTATCATATAATTGGTTGTCGTCTCCATTAGAGTCAATATTAAGTAAATATCCAGATACGAAGCAGATATGTCAGTCTGTGGTGTCTCTTTATTTCGGGTTGGATATATCATGATGGACATATTATATAAAAATCTTATTGTTAATTGATAAGACTACATCAATATATCTATATGTAGGTTGAAGGACCGCAAGTTTTTGTTTTTATCCCGTACAGTTTCTGAACAAAGCAAAAACGCCAAGCTGGCCCTGTCTTGATAATATTTTGGTAATGGTTTCAGTGAAATTGTTGACGATGTGGAGGAAGAAAACAATGACTCAGTCTGCATTTGCAATAGTATTGTGCATATAATAATAATAACAAAAATGTTACTTTGAAAAAAAGGGTGTTGGGTTGCAAGCATTAATTACTATACATGACATGTTCAGAAATTCAGCATTTCTTAGATAAAAATTAGAAATTTATATCAAACGTAGAAATATTGAGAAATTTTTAAACATTTTTCGGTAAGAATTCAAGACTATTGACTTAGTTTTATAGTAAGCTATTTTAACTCTATGCAGAAGAATTGTCGATCCAAATAATAACTAATAACACCTAGTTATTACCTACCATCAACGAAGGTTCATCATTGCATTTCTTAATTCAAAATTTTTCTAGGCATGTTGTAAGTTATTTTTCAATATATGCATAAGATTCCTATCATATCACAAGATTATCATTTCAACTCACAAGATGTTCAGAATTATGAAAACCATATTGCTACGTTAATGTTCAGTGAGCTTGACCTTTGGCTATCTAAATTCATACGAGATACAATGTAGCATTGTTAACCGGTTTGAATTCATGTGTATATAATGTTTTAGATAAAGGATAATGCTGAAGAGCCTGGAATCATATTGCCTACTTTGATGTTAGTGCACTTGACCTTTGACCTTTTGACCCAAAATTCGATAAAGAAACATCTTGTCTCATGATAATATGTATATGTATGATAGTGACTCTAGGTAGAAAGATAATGCTCTGGACCGCGAAACCATATATAGATCTGTCCATGTATGATATAGTGACTCTAGGCAAATGGATAATTCTCTTGAGCCAGACACAATATCGTACTTACATGTCCAGGTGCTTGACCTTTGCCCTTTTGACCAAATATAGGTAACCATATGCAATGATAATGTGACTCTTGGTAGAAAGGCTAACACTAAAAGTCTGGAAATCATTCTGCCTACAGACGGATGGACAACAACTTGTTCCAGTAACACCCCCCAACTGTTGCAGGTGGGTATAATTATGACAAAAAGGCTCCCTTCTCATTACCAATATTTATACTTTTCACATTAATATTAATGCATTGAAAAAGATGCTTTTCAAATGTTTTACATTATAAAACTATGTACCAAGCCCCCCCACCCTCCCTGGGTAACACCCTACCCCGGGGATCACCAAATTTACAATTTTGGTAAAGGCTCCTGCTCTACATCACTATGCATTTGGTTTCTCAGACATGGTGGTTGTAAAGAAGATTTTTGAAAAATTTGTCACTTTTGGGCAGTTTTTGCCCCGCCCCAAGGCCCCAGGGGTGCAAAGACCTGAAATTTATGTGCCCACTTGTCCCCAAAGATGCTTCATACCAAATTTGAAAAGATTTGGACGTGGTTTATCAAGAATTAAAAATAGTTCAATTGTTAACTAGACATTATGTACCAAATTTGGCACCTGCTCGGTCAGTACCCCTACCCAGGGACACCAATTTACAATTTTGGTAAAGGCATTCCTGTCTCTACATCACTATGCATTTGTTTCTCTCAGACATGTGGGTTGTAAGAAGAAATTTTTAAAATTGAACACTGGCAGTTTTTGCCCCGCCCCCAAGCCCCAGGTGGCAAGAGACTGAAATTAAATTATGTGCCCCTTTTCCAAAGATGCTTCATACCAAATTGGAATTGGACTGGTGTTATCAAGAAGAAGTTAAAAATGTTCAATTGTTAACAGAATATGTACCAATTTGCCCCGCCCTCGGGTCAGAACCCCTACCCAGGACCACCATTTTAAATTTTGGTAAAGGCATTTCCTTCTCTTACATCACTATGCATTTGTTTCTCTCAGACATGCGTTGTAAGAAGAAATTATAAATTGGTCACTTTTGGGCAATTTTTGCCGCCCCCAAGGCCCCAGGGTACAGGAGACCTGTAATTTATGTGTCCCTTGTTCCAAAAAGCTTCATACCAAAATTTGAAAAGAATTGACGGTGGTTATCAAGAGTTAAAAACGTTCAATTGTAACGCACGGCGGACGACGACGGACGAAGACCACAATTGCAATACATGAAGGTCAAAATTGGCTAAAGTTCCTTCAGTGGTCCATTTAAGTTTGCAATCTTACTTTAGTCCAAATCTTAATCTAATATAAAAATTGACTTAACTTTAAAACTGTTTCATGACCTGTACAATATAATCAAATCTAAAATGAGATCGATGTATTGTTTATGCTGATCTATCTTAATAATCCTTAATCTCATTTTTCTCCATTAACCTGCAACTCTTGTTCAATTGGGATAAACTTAATTTACTTCCTCTTTGTCAAATCTCTTTACCTGCATTGAGCTATAAAAAGGAAAGGGGTAAAAATCAACCTGTCAATCCATAGAGGCGTGCATTCAAATCGGACATTTTTGTACGATCGAAATGCATCTTACTTTACAAAATACGCTTATTTATCTATCATTTTCAATTGAATTTGTTTATCTGGGTAAGTTAATAATTCATTACTGTACAAAGAAATTATTCAGCTTTGCAGTGATATTTTCTTTCTTTCTTGTTTTTATATTTTTGAAACAGTGTTTTTATGGAATCATTTAAGTTCGTAAATATTAATTTCTGTGAATTGCCAACATTTTACAGTTTCGTTGCAATTTTATTCCGTTAATTATTTATGTTTACGAATCAAATGAAGAAAAGGTGTTGCGATAAAATCCACGGAATTGTAATTTTAAAAAACCAAACCCAAATAAACCAGTAGGACTTCCATAAAAATTGAAGTGTGAAATATGAATTCTATCAAGAAAGCAATCATTATGTAATCTTCCACGTGTACAAACATAAACTAATTATTATGAAAATAACATAGCGTCCAAGATTTATAGTATCTGTTTTATCGAACAATAAGATACGTTGTTGGTTCTTCTTTGCGAAGATTCAATGGGAGATACCGATGAACGTTCGCGCAGTTGAGTTCGTTGCAAAGATAGTAACGCAGTGACGCTCCGATGTAACACGGAATGAGTCCATATTGTGAGGTCAGCTGTATGGTAAGTAAATTACATAATCTGTTCATTTTATTTTTCACCAGAATTAAAGAATCTTAGATAATAACCACTGGCAATTACCATTGCGTAATTTCGTAAACTTCTGTGTCGTTATAACAATTTTAGTTTACCAGTATGACCTCCATTGAGTCAAATGCGTCCTGATGTGTTTCATCGCATTTTTAAGCGTTTTTTTCAAACACACACTGAATTTAACTACAGATTGTTCCGTTAACCTGATAAGATTTTATGGGCTCACGGCGGGTGTGACGATCAACACCGGGAATGCTTACTTCTTCCTAGGCACCTATCCCACGCTCTGGTGTGGTCCAGGGGTCGTGTTTTGCTCAACTTTTGTTATTTGTATTAAAGTTTGGGACTTGCGAGATTGATCACTGGTTCGTTATCTTTGCTTTACATGTAGTATCGCGTGGGGCCTGATTACTATAGTTTAGAACTCCTTTTATAGGGTACCTTATATTTTTTAAATATACTTTATTTTGTAATCAATTTGTGCATGCATATAATTGTTCTACATAACTTTTACCACAGCAACACAATGAAAATTCCAGAGAACATTTCTGTGGTTTGAGTAATCCTTGTTCCGCGGGTGAGACGTGCTACCTCTCAACACCCTGTCCTGTACACTACAACACTGGATGCACAAGTATATATATAATGCTTAATAGTGAGAGAAAACTCGCTAAAATTATATCATGTAAACAACAAGGAGACATCGTTTTGATTTTAATAAGTAGCACATTGCGATTGTTGAATTTTTAGAGATGCGTTTGTTATGGACACATTGAATTTTCAGATAACGCGTGTTTTGGACAGCCATGTCAACATGGGGGTACTTGTACCAGAGCTTCTAGCGTCAAGGGCTACAGTTGTCGATGTGTCCCGGGATATGACCAGGCTACGGATTGTCGAACACGTAAGTTCTACATGTGTAGGTGTGTGATCAGTGTAACATCCTTAATGACGATGAATACATGTATTTTCGATTTCTTTGTAATACTTACTTGACAAAATATAATGAAATTTATTGCTCACTTATAAATTGAAACATAACATTGCTATAAAGGTAGAAATAAATCCGATAAATGGAAGTACAATCACGATTTTCACATTTTATATCTCTGATCAGGGACAAATAACCCGTGGGTAACCTGTCATCTATTGATACATGTAACTATCGTGTCAGGAAGCTACTCCCACCTGATCAATACGTTTTCCCATAGCATTGTTACTGACCTATTTCTGATATTAAACTGTCAACTTTCATAATGGGCTACTTTATATTGCGGAAGAATACACTTCACCCAATGAGTACATTGCAAGTTAGTGTATTTTTACAATGCCGTAAGCTGAAATGAATAGGAATATCTTTTAGTTTTTTAAATTAAATGTACCTTGATCATTTGCCCGTCCGAAATGTTTCCCATGGTGTGCCAAGGCGCTTCGTTTAAGAAAATAATCTTATTCAGTTGTCCAATCACCTCAAACTTTAAAAGGTGTTTAGACCTATGATAATCGACGTTAGATAGTAACATGAAATATATATAACGATCTAACATACCCGTGGAAAGGATCGAGGTTTTCCATTTCAAATGAATCATATATATTACAGTAACTTTTAAAACTGACATTTCTTAAATACAATTCTGTTTTTAACAAATCATTTCAGAGATAAACTATTGCCTAAGCAACCCGTGTCAGAATGGCGCGACATGTAGTCCAAGACTGAATGGTTATACTTGTTCGTGTTTGCCTGGCTACAATGGCGTCTTCTGTGAACATGGTACGTACGATAACTTGGTCATTCCCGTATAGCAAAACATTTTGTTTTACTCTATTGATTGCTATTTATGTAGCGGTAAATAAATATAAACAGAAATTGCTGAATATTTCTTTTTTAATTTGCACCCAGCACTTCAACTGAAGTACGCATCAATATGGTGAAATTATTTGGTAACCCGGTATTGATATAATTCGTACATTTGTATACAGATATAGACGAGTGTGCGAGTTCGCCATGTATTCACGGTACCTGTGTTGATCACGTGAACAAATACACCTGTAGTTGTGAGCCTGGGTACACTGGAACAAACTGTCAAATAGGTAACAAAAGAGAAAGTAGAGCATTTCAGTGATTCAAAACGGACGAAATAGAAAAATAATACATGATATGAAACAGTTATATTTGATTACATTTAGTAGTTTCCCCCTCATTTTTCAAAGGTATGCTTAATATGAACAAACATATAACAATCATTGTGTAAAAGCCATTTTACACCGCAAGTTTGGAACATACAGAGTTTCGGAAATGCATGTCACTGTGCTGTGTAAGACTTTGGAAAATTTGATTTCGGACATAGGGAATATACATGTATCTATGGTTAAGATGTTCATTAGTCGTACACATGTATATTTGACTTGCTGTGTAAACGGACCTTAATGTAATGTTTGCAAGTTAATCACACATCGTTTTCCAAATATTGGATCAAGTTTTTTTTTTAAAAAACTTAGAATTGGTATAAGTCAACAACGCCATTACCGTAGATCAGTTTTGGTCTACAGTCACTCGAATTGCTATCCTCTTATTTGACGTGAGTCAGTATATACTGTACTTCTCTATAGATATCAATGAGTGTCAGAGTTCCCCTTGTGTACACGGAAACTGTACAGATCATGTCAATATGTACACTTGTCATTGTCAGCCGGGATATACAGGGATCAACTGTGAGACAGGTAAACTTAATACTAGCGACGTAAAGAAATATATCACTTCCTTTTATCGCAGAAATGATTTGATGTCTAAAATACGATCA
>CAJDSM010053124.1:0-15589 GCA_903981925.1 Ostrea lurida | reverse complement strand
TCTTATTCCAGTTTGCCCTGTAAACAGCCAGACAATCAATATGTGAACAAATTATAAATTTTATTGCACTTGGATGACAGGGTAAAATAAGGTGAAATTAATAAAAATGCAAATTTCAATACTGTTTCCTGTAAAAGGGGCCCCAATATTACATTTATCTTTAAACCATCCCTAACATAAACCATTTATTTCTCCTTTTCCCGTAACGTTTCATCGCAGTTTTCTTTCTGGATCAACATTATTTTAAAAATCCTCCAGATATTCAGCTTTTCGTTTCAAAACGCTGTTTATTTGAGTCTTGTCAACATTTCATTCTGTTGCAATCTTGCAAGAAGATATAACTTTTTTATCCAGATGAATCACTATGATTTTTTCAGACAAAGTTAATACTTTCCAGCGAAGCCAATTCAATTACTTGTAAAAATGACAAACAATGATAACTGAGTATAACTATCACATGATAAAACCGGGTCATTGGACAAAATGGCAGCAAATTACAGATGTATTAAATTAATGTGTTCAGGATGAGGATTTCAGTGGCTGTGTTGCGCAGGTGGCCATTTATTCCAGTACAAATATATGTGTATTAATACAACATTATCATAAGTACCGATTGTCTCTCGAAAGCATGGCGCGTGTCCTTGATTGCGTGAAGCAGTTCGTTATTTTTATTGCAAAATCTAAATCTTGCCTGCAATTAGTATTTTGGTATATAATTATAGATACGTGCAGTGCAGAAATGTGAACGCTGACAGTATTAGTACTTATGATATTTATTTTCATTGTTACAGTTAATTGCTTGTTAACTTGTACATGCTCCCTCAGGGCCCTTGGTTGGTGAATATAAACATATAATATATATAGGAAAAATCATCAGGGAAAATTAAGAGTGGCTGTTGTTTGGGAGTGCATGGCCGCTGATTTCAAGTGGCTGCTAATTAAGACAAGTTTGATTATATTCAATTTGAGGAGTTGGGGAAACATTTTTTTCAAACAAAAACAAATTATATTTTCAATTTCATTTACGGTAACCCCAAAATGTTGGAAGGTGTTGCTTTGGAACAGTATTTGAGATATTAGAGGCATTTACTCCAACACTGAGCTGGTATTGATGGGTTATCACTTAATTAGAATGTAAAGATATTAATGGAATTTTTTTATGAATAGTGAGGTACTTCTCAAAGTAAATTGTTGAACTTGATGATGGTGTTAATGTTTTAAATCACCCTCTAAACGGACAATCACTTCTCATGCTGATTTTTTTTTTTAAAATTGAAATCTACGCCTTGAAATTCTTTGGTGTCAGTAACCGGTAGTAAAACCTCTAAATCCCAGTAAAGAACTTTATAAGTTAGAAACTTTGGCTTTTGGAACCCAATTTATGTCAGTTAAATGTTTTATTTTGTTAGAGGGATTTTGGGCTATGAACATTGATCAGTGGCTGCAGTGCACATAGACCGCCAAGTTTTAGCCGATTAATTTTCTCCTCCTATCAATGTAATACCAGATTTCTACGTATATTTTCATCATTAGTACTACTTTCATCAAGATTCATTCAACCTGCTTGGTAAAACCAATAAGGAAATTGACTTATCTTTTTATTCTTGTCTAGGCATCGACAAACACTGTGTCAGTCAAACATGGACCTTGGAGGCAAGGCTTTCAACAATCAGTGACGGTAAGACCTAGTGGTATATTTTTGGTGGAATTTAGTACATTTTTACAATAATTTTCCCACTTATTCATCCCAAAAGAACTTCATTTTTGTACTCTGGTACAATTGCCATGCTAGAAAGAAAGTCATATTTGATTGGTAATGCCATAGATTTATTCATTTAAATCATCAATTTGTTATTGAAATGTTCTTTAATAATGTGTTGATTTGCTAGGAGATATGATTTTCTATCTAAGTTGCATGATTTACTGGAAT
Organism: Ostrea lurida; assembly: GCA_903981925.1. Classification (NCBI taxonomy): domain Eukaryota; kingdom Metazoa; phylum Mollusca; class Bivalvia; order Ostreida; family Ostreidae; genus Ostrea; species Ostrea lurida. The sequence continues at coordinate 13,659 of CAJDSM010053124.1, read as the reverse complement.
CATCCATCATTCTCTCTGTGATATCCACTGTATAGTGTAATTTATATAATTTAAGTTCGAAAAAGATAACGAGAGATTTGAAACTTTTAAGATTAAATATTATTTATATCAGTAATCTGTTAATCTATGTATATTGTTTGACCTTAACTTTGTACCAATACATATTAAACCCTCCGGATTATGTCTTTGAATGGCTCCACAGAGGCCCGTTTTGACAACTTGCACTAAGTAGAAACTTGTCATGGGAAAATGGTTTGAATATTTTTAATTTATTTAAAATTTCATAGTTTTTTTTTTCCATTCAAATTTATGTTGTATTCTATTTGTATGCATGAACCACATGCTATGAATATATCCAAGGATCACATATTTACTTCAGAGAAAGCCTAGTATTTAAATTGAAAGAAACTATTGACAAACTCTGTCCATTTAAATTTATTATCAGACAGAAAAGAAGGTTGTTGATGTGACATGAGATTCTTGTGCAGTCTGTTAAGTTTCTCGGGTTTCATGAATTCAGATATATTCTCATAGAACAAGATTCAAAAGTAAATACGCCATTATTGCTGACATCAGTGCCCTTTAATAGCAAATAATTCTGTGCTATGAATTTCAACATGCTTTAAGGATATATTTTGAAATGCAAGTAGTATACATTAGTCTATGGATCAATGTACTTTTATGACGTCAAATTGGGTATTGCAGAAATAATGTAGTCAAGGGCCATTGTTTGCCTGGATGTTAAAATTAAACAGAAATGGTTCAGAGGCCTCATTGTTATCCCCCGCTTAAGAAATTAAATACCTAAATTTAATCCAACATGTAGGAATAGTTAATCGGATGTCCATATATGTAAGATTCTGAGTGAATTTTGTAACTGTTCATTGAAAGGAGATTTTTTTTCTCAAATGGATAATTATAAGTGTATTGAAACTTCAGGTAACAATTTTTACTTATACATGCATATTGATTTATCATAGAGACATTCCTCTCTCAGAATGATGCATTTAGACGGTAATGTTTATGGAAAAATTGATAGCCCCTGGTAATGTTATAACCCATAAATGACTATCCCAGCTATTCACAGTGACAGTGCTTACTCAATTTCAATATAAATAGAATTTTATATCTGTTAATTAAGGCAATTGAAGCCTCTAGTCTTGAAGCGTTAACAAATGACCAGTGATTCTGGTATCATTTACAGTAACTATGACGAGGCTGTACCCTTTTCTCTACTGTTTGTCACATGGCTTTATGACATTGTTCAATCATTGCCATAGGAACTAAGCTGTATTATTGATTTGAATTTGAATTACAGACAAGATAGATAAATTGATTTATAAACTGCAACTATAACAACAAGAGATTGGCTAGGAAATCAACTCATATTCAATGCGATATTTTTTTTTTTTTCATGTCATGCTTAAACAATCCCCAAAGAAAATCAATGTCCTAGTCAATTATCTTAGGCAAGATGTAAGCTGATATTAATCATATTAAAGAGCCTCTCAAATCCTGTAAATACATGTATTATGCACATTTAAGAGTTTTACAGTACAGTGTTGAGTTGTTGATATGTTTTATCTTCTTTTTTTTGTCCACTATTAAAATCAAAGCATCGATCACCATTCTCTGGCAAATGACTTAAAACAATAATATACTGAGTCAACAATCATGAGTGAATGATCAACAAAGTTTGAATATCTTCACATACTGAAATCTGTATGTACAGTATATATATATATATTGATAGTGTTTATGTGTAAAGCATTTAGATACTGTAAAGGGCTTTAATTTTGTGGGGTAAAATTTCACGATTTTTTTTATTTAGTATTTTACAATGGTTTGAATTTCGCAAAAAGTAAATATACTAAACTAGAATCATATACCAAAATACATTGCACAGCACTTTACAATGGTTTTATTTTTGTGATAGTTCATATAATCGCAAATATAGCAAAAATAAAACCCACGCAAATATTTTCCCTTTACTCAATACAGTAAAAATTAAAACTGGCATGAATGGGCATTTAGAAGGAGGATGTAGTTCTATACCAAAATTGTGAGTTGTATGATCCCAGGGGGAAGGGTTGTGATATCAGGTTTGGGCCAGAATTATTATAATTATTATTGTTTTAATCATTTGAAGGATTTCTTTAATTTTGCTGATATGAAATTCCATAAATACTTGTCTTTAAGTCAGATTTTTGGGAGTGAAATTTGGTCCAAAACTCTATATCCGACTTATTGGCGAGTCCTAAGAAAAGCAAATATAATGAACCGCGATCAATCTCATAAGTTCCAGATAGAATATAAAACAAGAGTTGGGCAAATACGTACCCCTGGATGCACCAGAGGTGGGTTCAGATACCTAGGAGGAGTAAGCATCCCCTGTTGACTGGTCACACCAACTGTGAGCCCATTATCTTGATAAGTCTTACAAGGATACACAGCTCTTTAATAACAATGATGTTTGACGATTTGTAAAAATGTTGTCAATATGGGTAATTAATTGCATTAGTCTAAAAGATTGTGAATGAAAGTGCAGGCGATTTAATTAACAAATTTTCAGTCATTTTTCGAGCTATTACGGAACCTTTTAATTGAGGTAAGTAGTTGTATATACCTTGACTCACAAACCCATTGGGCAAGTGGTTACAGTGATTCTGAAGTTACAAAGATGCAAGAGAATTTCAAATGCAAAATGTGACAATCAGAATGAATACGGATATTTTTTTTACCATTACCCAACTTTTTAATTCAATAAGAATACGGCAACCTCAAATAGATGTATGTGGGCCAGAGAACCAGAACTTTAGTTTTATCTGGCATAAAATGTTTGAATGTTTATAATAAGGTGCATGAATATTTATTGTCTCAGGCTAAAGGTTTATTTCCCATGGGGGGACTTAGTTGATGATTTGTAAAACATGCAATATATTTTAGAATACCTCTACTCTTGAACATCAAGCAGACAATTATCTATAATGCATGAGCAATGAGCCCTCTTTAAAAAGTGTTAAAAATTCATTTGCACTAATAGAAAATGCATTTCAATGTGATGAAATAAAATTTACTCACCTATATCGGAATTTCAAAATCAATTGTACATGATAGCTGTTTTGTAGTAGTTAGGGATATACTGGCTGTGGATATCATCCTGGGTAACTCAGTGGTTAGAGCACCTGACCAGTAATGCTGGGGTTCCAGGTTCGATTCCCGGTCGGGTCCAACCACAGATTTTCTCTGTCCTATAAATACTACATTTGATGCCGTTGACCACCCCTGGACTTTCAGGTGACTTTCAGGTGAAAGTCCTGCCAGGGGCACAAAGAACCTGGGTTGTGTGTCTTCAAGGGCAAATTAAAGGAGGGAGAAATGTAGTAGTTAAGGCTATACGGACCGTGAATATCGGCCTGGGTAACTCAGTGGTTAGAGCACCTGACTAGCAATACAGGGGTCCCAGGTTCGATTCCCAGTCCAGCCACAGATTTTCTCTCTCCTGTAACTACTACAGTATCAATATATCTGTAGTAGCTAGGGCTATATGGACTGTGAATATCGGCCTGGGTAACTCAGTGGTTAGAGCACCTGACTAGCAATACAGGGGTCCCAGGTTCGATTCCCAGTCCAGCCACAGATTTTCTCTCTCCTGTAACTACTACGGTATCAATATATCTGTCATCTGGTAGATTGTATAAAAATGGAGAGGCATACAAAGCACACAGGTAACACAATGATATCTAACAGGTAAAAATAATACGACTGCTCAATGACAGGTAACCATTAAGGGACCATGGGCCTCTCGTTTGATTGATTCTATGCAATGGAGCCTCCCTTATCCTGATGCTTTGGTTCCCTTGTGACTTTCATTCAAACCAAATTCTTTCCATTTTGTATAGATATAATAAACAGTGAGAATTGAGATAAAAATTAATGAAAAAATAAAGATTTTGGACTGGAATATTTGTCAGAAGTGTGGATATGAAGTTGAGATGGTCTGGCTATTTGTTCAGAAGTGGGATAGAAGTTGAGATGGTCTGGCTATTTGTTCAGAAGTGGGATATGAAGTGGAGATGTCTGGATATTTGTTCAGAAGTGGGATATGAAGTGGAGATGGTCTGGATTATTGTTCAGAAGTGGGATATGAAGTTGAGATGGATCTGGCTTTCAACCTTAGACCCGACTATAGAAACAGACGTACCCATTCATGTTCAGGGTTAAATTGATTATCATAGCATATGTTACAAAGCACAAGGACAAATAATGAACAAGACAAAGAGATTTAAATGCTGTATATACATCTCTGGATACTAGATGTATTATTGTCTAATGTCTTTTTATTCAGAAAATGTTTGCATGTTCTGAAGGTTATAGGTTACAATCAATAGTTTAAAAATCTGAATAATGATTGGCCTTGCAGTAGTTATTAAGGAATAATAGAATCACATGACAGTCACATTATCTAACAGAATATTACATCATTAAGATGAACATTCAGATCTGAGGCTACAAATTTTCTTGAATTCAAGACTCCCCAAAACCAGCTATGACATCATTACAGAAAGTATCTTTTTTTAATTCAATTTTATAAAATAATGAATGGATGAATAAAATCATTTGTACATTATGAATATGAAATTAACTAAGAAATGTAAAGGAAAAAACGAATCAGTGAGATATATATATTTCTCCAATATATTACATGTATATAGACAAAGAACCTGAAATTTAAGAATTAGTGGCATCATATATTGATAATTTCAGTATATACTTTGCATAACATTTTAATTTCCAAGTGCAAATAATACAAAACAAAGATAAATTTTTGTGTTCATTTTGCAAATATACATTATCATATATATATGCATGTTCCACTGCAAATTTTGATTTTCATATGATAAAATTTCTCATTTCAATGATGATTTTTTTTCTGATTGTAAAATAGTAATTGTGGGAATATCGTCTCAACATCCATTTTGATTTGACCGTACATTGACCCCACCCCCACCCCTCTTTAAAAAAATCATTGGGATTTATTTGAATTCCCCTGTGAATCTCCCCACAAAGTCCATCATTAAGAATGATATCTATTGCACAAATCACTATTGATTATGACAATTGTATCCCTCGTGCGATTCACAAACACCCAATTATCAGGCTTTTAGATTCTAAATTATGATCTCCATGGAGTAGACAGATGTATAGTCTCTCTGGCCTAAAGGCTGTAATCATATTTTCACCCATTTCCAAATCTTCTGGAAGTCTTTGATATAGAAAGTCTGTCTCAATAGAGAATGTGTATCTGATGGGTTTGCAAATGGACTGTATGTAAAGCTATCTGAGTAAGACTTTGTGCCAGCTGAGCTTTCTGTTTCTTCCTTAATGAATTTCACCAAAATAAAAACAAATATGCCAAACAATTAACGTCATACCCTGATAGGATAAAAAAAAAAATTGAACTGCTTCTGTTTGTGGTGCTGAAATAGCTATTTGATATTACAGTACAGATTTAATAAAGTCCTACACTAGTTTTCTTGTAATCAAACACAAAATAAATACCGGTACAAGAATTGGTATGTTGGAAAGTTTTTACTTTAACAGACAAGTGATCTTATTGGCATGGTAACGCCAAAACAATTTGATGCCTCTACAATATGTCGCTTTCTAATTACATTTGAATATTTCTTTGATGCAGATATTTTTGTTGCTGGCATGGGTTTTTAATTTTACCAAAAATCAATTAATGTTGGCAGTAACGGCGATGTTAAAATCACAGTTTCTATGAAGTGCTTGATAAAACAGGAGGAAGGCTAGGATAAACCATGGCCTTCATCAACATGAATGTTCAGCAGTTTTTTATTTGTTTTACACATCAAATGCACGCCTTGCTGATGCCTAAGTTAAAAGGCAATGACAATAGAAAATCAGAAGACCCAGTTCAATAATTAGCCGTGACAACAAAATTCTCAGAGAGAAAGAGAATGAATTCATGATTCTACATAAATATATTCACCCAGCACATCATTGAACAGATGGAAAAAAAAAATTTCTTTAAAAAAAAATGATGCTTATATTTATTTGAGGAAAAAGATACACCAGCTGCCTTAAATATTGATGGCTTTGTAAGGCCCACACTTCTGCTAATTCAAAAGAAGCCAATGGCCGATAAGTACAGTTATATATGTGGTTATTGATTTTTGATGCAGGTAGAAAACCACAATTATTGTGACGTGACAGAATCAGCATCCAACATCAATACAACCAGGGAACCAGTGTATGGTCAGCTTGGAAACATTTAGAGAGGTGAGCATTGCCAAACGATTCAAAATGGAATTGTTAGTGGTTCCCATTGATTAGGTAAATATAAATGTTCTTGTGATGTTGATGGAAGGATCTTTTTCTTTCTTTCTTTTGCTTTACTGGGCAAATTCAATCAAGAAATGACCTGTTGGAGTTTGAGCTGTGTTTGTATTTGACATTTTGGATGCTTGTGTATGTAAGTGACAGCTTGTTTATATCTCTCTTATTGGAATTTTTCGTAAATAGAAGGGAAGACAGCTAGTTTAGCTAGTTTATTTCTCTCTTAATGGAATTTTTCATAAATAGAAGGGGAGAGCTAGGATTACTAGAAAAAAAATTGAATGTTTGTAATACTGTTTAAAAGTATTGTTATTATTTTACATGATAGTTTTATTGGATGTGAGAGTATGATATGTAGCTTTTTTTTGGGGGGGGGGGGTAGCAGTTTGAATTTTTATTATTTTCACTTTGCTGAAACTACAATAAATACTATAACTATTCATAGCATTTTCTTTCAATGTATATTTCATAAATTTAAAGATGTGCATGTTTAATGCATTTCGAAAAGAACCTGAAAATAATCTGTGGCAAATTTAAGCTGTATGCTATCTGTAATCTATCAAAATCATAAATTTTAAAAAGATATGTGAATAGAATCTGTTCTAGCTGATAATCAATGGTTGGTTACCTTCTTGTCATTCGACACAGATAACCAACTAAAAGTTGGAAGGTAACCTTTGTCATTTTTTTCTTATAAAGAATTTTTAAAGTGCTAAATTTTTCATCATATACCAGTATACAGGTGATTATTGTGTTTGACCTTCTTTCAAAGTAATTTCTTGATCCCTATTTTTCTCCCATATAAATAAACTTTACTCTCATACTCTAGATTTTTTGAAACTCTCAATCTATCAAATGAAATTTTAGTCCTGTTATATATTTACTATTGATACATCAAAGGGCCTGTGATTGTGAAACATCATTATTTATGTCTCGAGAAATTTGCCATGTAAATATGTACATGTACATCTATTTCAGCAAGAAAAAAGAACAAACACATGAACTTTAAAAATTATTTTTAGTTATATGTCAGATAAAGTTCTGTGCTTTTGAAATCAAGTCAGTTACTTAAAAATAGGAAGGAAATAATTGTCACATTATAAAATCTGAACTATAATGGTTGGACCTCTATTTCCATATTTGACTCAACCTTTGTTCTTTCAAACTCTCAATGTTATATGAAGGCCCCTTGAACTTTAAGTTATTGAGAGTCACCTGTACTAATGACTTACAAATCAAGTATTGGTTAATGTTGATTGATTTTTACCAAAATTTATGCTTAGATGGATTTTGAAAATTTGAAAATTAGCCCAGTGTTGCAGGATGTATGTCATTTAAATGTACTTCATACAAAATGTCATTTTATTCTACTTTGTTTTTGACATGATAAATAAATCTCAATTAGTGAAAAAAGGTCACTGTCTCCCTTCTACATCCCAACAGTGTCATAGTAATTAATAAAGTTCACTGCAATTCCATGGCCTTGCAAACAAATGAAACTCAAGTCTCTTTACAAGAAACAAAAGCAGTACGTATTCTATCTGCACAAATTAATTTTTTTTATTGAAACTATGCTACAATGTAGCATTGTGATAATTGTTCTTATTGACGAGTCAGAATATACCTTCAAGAAATCATGATGCGTTATCTGGAATTGCTGGAAATTGTTAAATTCTTTTACAAATTCTTTTCACTCATTAGTACTTTTAGGTAAATGCACAAATATACCTATTTATTTTTTTTTGTCATTTGGCCATTCAAAGAACACGTGCTGCACAGTGATCAATAACCCGAACATATGACACATTTGTGTATTCAGTATTCTTTGGCACGAGATGTGACAAACACTGTACAACAATAAACAATTTATTTTGAGCTTTACATACCTATCAATAAATCTGCAACTCAGTTCAAGACACGATGTAAAGAATTACAATGAAAAAATAAATATGTTTTGCACATTGATTATTATTGAATGATAAATATTTACCCAATGCCAGTTAAGAGATTAAAACAATTAAAATCACCACTTAAAATCTTTGGATAATGCTTATCTTTTCTTTTGATACAAGCATCCAAGAAGGCTGGTTTTTCTCCCCTCCCTAAAATATAAGAGTTGGGTTTCATGCTTGCATACAAATCCATGGAATTAGTACCTAAAGATAAAACAAGAATAGTCAATTTATGGGATTAGTACCCACAAATAAAACAAGACTTGTCATTTCATGGAATTTTGACCTCATGGAAATATTTTGCTTGTTAGGATATGTTTTTTTAATGGCCGGGTTATGCCCCCTATCACCCTCAAATGAATATGCCAAAATTAAACAGCAAGAAATGTACACTATATGGTACAGTTATTATCAGCATCTAGTATATATCACAGGCTACTAATATTTGCATGAAGCGTTATATTGGTATAAGGTGTAATGTGGGATGCATTTTCAGATTCGTCGGCCATTTATATATACTTTCTGTTCTCCAAGAACTTAGATTTATGTACAGCTATATATATATTGACAGCGTTAATAGATTTAGAGCAGGGGTATCACTAGTGAGCATTGGTTCACAGATCCTGTTTGTGGGGGGTTTTTTTTGGGAGGGGGGATTATACAGCGTAAACTGCACCAAGTTAGATTATATCGTATAACCAGGTCAAATTAGCTTCATTCCTTAGATAAATACAATAGTCTGAATACTGTAAAACGAGAATATTTGATGCAAACATATTTTAGCGCAATCAGCAATGAAAACCATTTGGCGCAAATTTATTTTAGCACAACGACACCACCTGGTCAATAATTTAATGTCAATGAAAACCTTTTAGAGCACAACTTAATTTAGCGCAATTGTACGTCTGAGCTAATTTTTTTAGGCACTAAAATAAAGAGTGTGCTAAATATTCTTGTTTTACAGTATTTGGTTTTGGCAGCTATGTGAATCCTCCATGATTCGTTCCATTTTATACTGTCAGTCTTGATTGTTAGTCTTGACTTGTATGCCCTTATGGGCCCCAAATTGGTTCAATAAATCAATTCTATTCAATTTTATACACTTATAATACAGTCTAGACATTTTGACTTGAAGGTAGAGTATGCTGTTATGACAATGCATCAAATTCCTGACAATGTGAAATGAATAATGGTTGTAAACAGTGGAAGGATATCACTCATTGTGTGACCAACACTAAATTATGTTTCCATAGTAAAGATGGCCAAAATATTTGGTCACAATGATGTAATATATATATATATACTTGTGATGAATAGTTACAGAGTATCATAGGAACCAACCTGTATACATAAGCTATCAATTAATTGCCAGAGTGGGAGAGTCTCCAATTGTATTGATTCCTGTTCATATTGAAAAATGACATTTTTTTTTAAGAACTTATGCCGTTTGGTGTTAATTGAAGGTAAATAGCTCTGGGCAGCTCTTCTGGTTGCCTCCGTAATACTGCCACTGACAAGTGCGGTATGCTTCAAAAGATGTCCAATAAACTATGTTGTTTTGTTGATCAGAGACTCCAGGCTTCTCCATATATTGACTCTGCATGGCATCACTTTCCCCGATACACTGCAGGGAATCCCATTTATAAGTGATCGTGTTTGATAGACTTGTCATCCTAAATACACACAAGTTTATGAACACCAAGTACGAGACACTACAGCTCATTTTTAGCCGAGTTGCAATGAAGTTGAAACTTGGCTATTTTGATGATGGCGGGTGGGCGGGAGGGCGTCAACATTTAGGTTTCCAGACGATAACTCCGAATCAAATGAAACTTTGGGGTATTGTTACACATCAAGTGAGAGAGAACCCTATGGATTGAAATTTACATGAATAGTGCAAATTCAAGTTTGTTTTTGAAAAATAGCCACGAGGTGAAGTGTAGTGCCACAATAGGGGATCAAAGTTTTACATGCAGATATATAGGGAAAATCTTTAAAAATCTTCTTCTCAAGAACCAATAGACCAGAAGAGTGTAGATTTATATGACAGCTTCCTGACATAAGGTAGATTAAAATTTGTTCAGATCATGGACCCCGGGGGTAAGATGGGACCATGATAGGGGATCAATGTTTTACATAATGATTTGTAGAAAAATCAAGAATGGGCCAATTTCAATCAACCTTAGTACACAACATCTTTAGGTAAAGGGTTTTCAAATTTGTTCAAATGAAGGACCCTTTCAAAGGGGAGATAATCACTAAAAGGCAAAAATAGGGTGTTGGCTTTTAAAAATCTTCTCCACTGGGCCAGAAAAGTTTGAATTTACATGAAAGCTTTATGAAATAGTGCAAATTCAAGTTAAAATCATGGTCCTTAGGGGTAGGTTGGGGACCACATTTTGTGTAGATTTGTTTGTGTCACAATATTGGGTAATAAATTTTCATGGGAATAAAAATTGATAAAAATTCTTATAAAAACTGCTGAATAATTGCAGGGCCAAGGTTGCTCAGGTGAGCAATGTGGCCCATGGGTCACTTGTTATTTCAAAGCCCTCCAATATGCTTTGAAAATGCCGAATTTAATTGGCCTCTTAAACCTCTAGAGTCCCCCAGCAGGTCAAGTCTCAGCATCTTAAATTTCCAAACATTACCATAAAAAATAGTGTTTCCCAAAGTTAGTTGAATCCTGAATATAATATAGTAATGTAGAAGTAGTGGTATTACAGAAATATAGAATGAAGCAGAAAATGTAGGACACTTGCAAATACAAGTTGTTAATCTGATTTACACCTTGATGATGATGATAAAGATGATGCTCACAGAATTAAAGATAATCAAAGTACTGAATTGTATGAAGCCAGTGTGAATTCTGACAACTGTATGAAATGTGGCTTTAGTTTGGCTTTACTAAATGATGTAATACTAGTAAAAAGAATTAGCAGTAGTTCTTAATGTGCCATTCATCACAAACTTGATCAAAAGTGAGAAGAAATAGACACAAGATCTTGTACATTTATCATCACACATAGCACAAGTGAATGGTCTCATTTTAAAAAAAATACCTGGTTCCCTTTAATTGGCAAGTCAGACATATTGCCTCAGTAATGCATCAAATTGGCTCTAGACAGCATTGAACTGGAAGTGCCTGTGAATCTATTGATAATTAACTAATGCTAATATTTAGTACAACATTGCTTAGAATGAAACTCTCAGTCTCTAGCTCTAGTGGTATCCTAGTAACAGACTGTTTCACACTTATGGTTTCCCAGAGAGTCTGTCCTTCTGGTGGTGTCCTACAAAATATATGTGTTCATATAGTGTCACCTACAATGTAGGTGTCCACCTGATATCTTATAAAATATGATCTTCGCATGGTGCCACATACAATGTGGGGTTTAAAATTTTCATGGGAACATTGAAAATCTATTAAAGATCACAACAGCTGAACAGTGGAAGGGTCAAGGTGACTCAAGTGAGCAATGTGGCCAATGGGCCTCTCGTTATGTCTCCCCCCACTTTGGTGGGGAGACATTGTTTTTTTGGCCTGTCTGTGTGTCTGTCCATGAGTTTGTCCATCACAAAGTTTGTCAGCGCAACTCCTCTGAAACTACTGATCCGATTTTGACAAAACTTGACATCATATGTAGTTGTGCATATTATCACCCCTAGTTTTTGTGGGAGTTATGCCCCTTGAAAACTCCAGAACCTTTTCTCACACATACTCCTTTGAAACTATTGATTTGTCCGATTTTTTAGGAAACCTATGTTGATAATTTAGCACAGGACATCCCACTAAGCAATTTAGTTGTGCATATTTACTAGGAAATCTTGATCCCACATAAAATTTTTGTTGGAGTTATTCCCCCTTGAAACTTTGACATTTTTGTTAAAAAGTTCAAGGGGGAAATAACTCCCCAAAAATTCAAAAGAGAGCGGCAACTGGCCCTCTGAAAGTAGCAAGGACATCATATTACCTCAATATTTTTATCCCAAAACTTTGTGGGAGTTATGCCCTTTGAACTGCCAAAACTCATAAATAACCTTGTTAGTGCAACTATTCTGAAACTACTCAACTGACGAAACGTGGGGGGGGGGGGGGGGGGGGCACATTTATTTGTCACCAAAAACAAACTTTAATTGCAAATTGTATGCATTTTCTCTGCATTTAAAACTTTTGTCTTGCGTGTTAAAATATATATATCAAAATAATTTTAGTAACTGTATTTCTTTTATTTCAGAGTGTGTTTGATAAAGATGTAATCATTCAAAGGAAGTGGTCCAACACTCTACAACAATATGAATTTAGACATTGTCATGAAGAGGCGGACGCGCAAGTTGCGGTTGTGCGTGTTAGTTTCTGGACTTCTCACTTGTTATGTGGGTAGCTTCCTAGTGTATAACAGAAACTCCATATTTAATATCGCTCAGACAAATAGCCTTCAGATAGAAGAGGTCGAGCTGCTCGTCCCTGGACAAAGACAACTTCTATCTACAAATACTACTTCGACTGACGAGGCCCTTTACTTTGAGGATGCCTTCTCAGACGAACAGTTAAAGCATGGAGCTGTGATTTTACACGTGATAGGCATGATCTACATGTTTATAGCATTAGCTATTGTCTGTGATGAATTCTTTGTACCCTCTTTAGGAGTCATAATCCAGAGATTTGGAATTTCAGAAGATGTGGCGGGTGCAACATTTATGGCTGCTGGTGGCAGCGCGCCCGAGTTCTTTACGAGTCTCATTGGAGTATTCCTAGCAAAAAGTAACGTGGGTGTAGGAACCATTGTAGGATCTGCTGTATTCAATATTTTATTTGTTATTGGAATGTGTGCTCTGGTCAGCAAGGACGTTCTTGCCCTTACGTGGTGGCCCTTATTCAGGGATGTGTCATTTTACAGTATCGACTTGTTACTTTTGATTATTTTTTTCATCACAGACCAAAAAATCTACTGGTACGAAGCACTGGTTTTGTTTTTTTTATATATTTCTTATGTCGTTTTTATGAAATTTAACCATAAGATAGAGAGATGGGTGAAATCCAAATTGCCGAAGAAAAAAACCAAAGTGGGAAGTTCTAGTCAAATTATAGAGGTGAGTGGTACCTTCGTACATCAACTATAAATATGCATTGAAGTTTTGTAATCTATTAGTTTTGGATGACACAAATACAAAAAAAAAATATACTGTAAAATCATTTATTATTTTTCATTGTAATTTCTTAATTTCTATTGGTCGAAACAACACCATATGACTTTTTACAAATAATGTATAGACCTGATGTTTCCTAAAATAGAAGTATTACAGACTTGATGTTTCCTAAAATAGCATCACTTTTGTTATC
>CAJDSM010053122.1:18338-40806 GCA_903981925.1 Ostrea lurida | reverse complement strand
GAGAAGATTTTTAAAGATTTTCTCTATCTATTAAGATGTAAAACAATCGATTCAACTTTCTTTATGTGTATATACCACGATCACGCTGCTTTCTTTGGTGGTAATCTCCCAGTTGAATTCGACGCAGGCATGCTTGCGTATGGCGGACTTTTTAAGCGAGGCCAACTACTAACCAAAAACGTTGATGCTGTCCGGGGAGAAAAGAAAAAGAATTATAATCGACAATTTAATATGACTTGAAAGAAGGAATTCGACCCATGCATTACCATTTTATAATATGAATATAGAGCGAAATCTTATATTGCGTCAGATATTTGCTGACATATGCATTTATCACTAACGAGTTGAATGGTGTAACTCTCTCTTCGGCGAGGTCTTGGCCGCCGAGCTGATATAATGACCATATTAATGCACCATTTCAACGAGTTTGTTATGTACGGGCAAAAATAATTATCAAATATTCACGCAATTTAATCTAACCGTATAATGTTCTAATTTTATGCTTTCAGTTACACTGTGCCATCACTTAGTTTTGAGAGATGACCCCAATACCAAGAACAGCTGCTTTGATGTGATTCATCCCTTTGTATAAACTTGTGCTTGTTCAATATCTTGAAGGCAGTTTTGATTGTCGCCTTATTCCTACTGCGGAATATATAGAAAAAGAGACACGAGGATGCTAAATTCACCGAGATATTGCATTCATAATTTCTTTATATTCTTTATACCGCTAAGAACATTTAAATTCGATTTTTAAAGGAAAGTGGGCTCAACGGCTTGAATGATTTAACCTCAATGTATTCAAATTCATTGGAATACTGTGTTATGTCTGATTAAACACTCTTAACCGATATTGGTGGACGTAACACTAAGCCAGTTGGCCTAGGATCCTTGAAAAAAAGTCGTTTCGTGTGCGAGTTTCTTAGAAATCCACCTCAACGATCAAGGACAGGGATCGTGGAATAACTAATATTACTTTCATCATATAAAGGAAAACGGGTGTTAGAAAACTATAGCAGTGTTTTTATGTATCATGGAGTCATTACAAAGCGTGTAACACTATAGATTGAATTTCACCTGTCATTGCGATTTTGATACTATCGTTGCGCACTTTTCTGATATGGAAAGAATTCAGTTCATGACATTTTGATGAGAGTTGTAAACAACCGCGTAGGCCAAAGTATTAATGCTTCATAACCTTTATACTCCTTACGTCTAGATAGTTTTCTTATATTGAATGGTAGTTTCCAGCTTATTCGCAGTAACAATTTGTGCTGTCAACATTCTACCTGTTAGTTTAATTCATGCGGCTGCGAGAGATTTTGTGTTAAGATAGATCCAACTGGTTGTGCCTCGCAATTGAGATGGTATACAATGCGCGGCCAGCGCTTAGTTTTAATTGTACAGTCTGTTCGTGATGAACTCCGAAGGGTGGGGGCTCATTAGCAGAATTTTTAGCGTAAAATGATCTAAATTGTCGTGATTAAACACAATTGAATAGATCCTAAAGTTGAATGTTTTGTTTATGTGAGCACATTTAAGCGTGAATATTGTTTGAAAGGATTTTTTTTGTTCAACAAAAAATAAATATTTAACAAGAAGTTAATGGATATGGATACGGGCATGATTCAAAGTAGTTCGGACCGCGACCGGAGGACCAAGTCTTCTTCTATTTTCAAACATCTACTAAACAAAAGCAGGGGCCGTTTGAAATAAACTATGGTGTTTGTTATCGAAAATACTGGCAGCAGAATAATGCACGCAGCTCACTGGAACATGAGATAAAATTTAGTTATTATAATATAATATAGTGCATAAATACTTCAATTTATCGCAATATATTCCTATAATATATGATAACTATATTATAAGGTTATCGCTATATATATATTATAATTAATGATCTATCTTTAGTTTGCTATGTTACATATATAATATGATACGTATATATCTACATTGATTTTAGTCGAACATATCCTGATTCTGCTATATTACATCTGAATGAATCCGGTGCTAGTGTCTGGATTTCTCTATGTTTACTGTATACCGTTGATTACTATGTCTGAAGATGAATCATGTCAATTCGATTTCCCAAGTTATTTGTTACCTTCTTAACCTGTGAATTTGTGGACATATCTTAGTCTTGCCAGTATTGGAATGTCATACTCACAATCGTGAACAACTAGTTTATTTGTTGTTATTTGGTCTATCGTATCATCTATCCTATGTTATACCTTATATTATATAGTGTTACATGCGTTCAGTATTATATGGGTGTGTGTTTTAGTGTTGTTGAGTAATCAATAAGTGTTGTATTCCGATGTTCATGCCCGCTACGGCCACCTAATTGGAAATGTAAAAGTGGTGATCTATTCCTAATTGTCGTTATACTTCATTCGTCCTATATGTACCACGATCCTTCGTCCTTCTTCACCGATATAAATATATTTTGCCTTTTATTCATGTAGTTTTTATACGCTAAGGGAGTATTGCTCCATGGTCGTTATGAGGATTTTTTAAAGCGAGGCCACTACAACTTGGTACTTAACAAAAAAGTGGTATGCGCTTTCCGGGTGTATAACGAGATGTATCTTTTTATACGTATACATTTTTGCTCAGAACATTCAATTTTCTTTTTCTTGGTCTGCAGTTTTTCAAACCATGCCCCTTGATACTTATGAATGGAGCTTGTACATAGCTCAACGACAATATGAGCTAATTACACATAGTTCATATTTACAGTTGACTGATTTCATCTTTAAACCCCTTTGTTAAACGAGATTACAATTTGCTAAGCTAAAAGTCTGATTTTTGAACGAAACGAGGCTTTTCTCAATCCGTTTTATTTGTTCACTAAGTGTTTTTATATAGTCCCTCGGAACTACTAAACGATGTCGTATTGTGTTGCGGTGCAATTGGATATTTCAAGATAATAGTCGTCCATTGTTGAATCTGACTCGACGAATCCACTATTCTCATGTACGGCACTGGTTCAAGATATCTATAAGTGTGACGAGGCAACATTAATTATAGGGTTGTTGCCAATGGGAAATAGCGACTTAACTTCGCCAACTAGGTTAAAAGAAATGTTTTCGCGTTTCTGATTTAACCTTATTCCTGCGAGGACCTCGTTCTAAAATTTAAATGGAGTTGGCGGCCCTTTGCCAGTACGGTAGTATAGTATGAGTAGTACACTCTAATAGTATGCCTGATCTAACGTAAACAATGGGTAATGCACAGCCGTGATTATCTCATCAACCTGATGAAAGCGCGAGTAATATAATAATATTACGCAAAGAAAACATCATCTTATTAGGGCATAAACTAAGAAGTTCATTTTATCACGAATCAGAGATCTATACATTGATAGGATGGAATCTATCGTGGATGAAGCGACAACTTTGAAAGAAGTTACGAAACGTAATTGGAGAAACGGCTGCGCAATTTACGATGAACTGTGCAAGGGAGGTGCAAAACACATGTAGGGCCGTAATATATTTAACATAACATTGAAAGCATCTAATGTATTCTCTTTGACAGGATTATACCTGCCACTGAAAAATGTAGCCTTTGAAGCACAGGCGCCTGTTGCATAAACTTTGCCAAAGGTAACTATAGTAATATTAAACATTCAACGGTAAGGTACATTATCTTTTTTTGGGTGGGCAAGGAAGTGGGAGATCGAATGTAGGTTCTCACGCATATAAATCGCCTTATTCTTTATTTCTTCCATTGCACGCCATCTAAGCAACACAATACGATGTTCTACCGGAAACCCTTCTTTGTACTCCTATAGACTCCCTTACTTCAACCCCTCGTTGTAACAGCGTACATTGACCCCAAGTTTTTAAGAAACCCCAAGGTGGTCAAAACTAATTGTTACTGGACTTACGAGGAAATTCTAATGTACTGGTTCAGCTGATAAGCTAGTATAATACAACTCATTTTAGTTCTTTTTGTTGATAAAGAGTTATATATTATTAATTTGGATGTCTACTTTAAATGAAACCTTGGGTTTTACATTCAACAAATCAATTGGGAATATCTTCCCTACTTACACTGCTAGCATTTCACAAAAAGATGAAATCTTTCAAAGAAATCACCTTCTGTTCTGCAAAGCACGACTTCCATATTCCGAAAGAATCAGGAGTCAAATTGTAGATATTACAAGTGTGCGTTGGTGTGTAGTGTGTTGATTTCCAAAATAAGAATTGCATAGTATAGAAACCGCTTACAGAAACGTAAAGCCAATTAGTGTGATGTGCTCTGTTGCTTCCAAGTAAAGATGGCCTCTAACGACAACCTTCTCTATCTCTTCTTTTTACTAAGACTTTAGACAACAGCTAATCAATAGACAGTCTCCTTCAGAGATACTGTTCCATACATCTTCTCCAGAAAGTGGATGTCAATCAGATGTGGGATTCTTAAAAACTCTTAAAAGAGCTTTTGATACCTAAAATCACAAGAATTTTCAAAAATTACTGCATCAAAACGTATTGATTCTCCACACTATTACACAACAGTTCCTCACGATAAATTAAAAAATCTAGGCTTTTGAGATATAGTACTGCTTTTAACCAAAACGGCACCCGAAATACGAATTTTCATCGTCTTGGGAAACAAGAACATATTTTGTTAGGAAAACACTCTTATTGCCACACAAGTACTCTGAAGTAGATATATAGAGGATGCATGCTGGTGTTTCCTTATCACGAATAAATATTTATGTGAGTCTTGGAGAGCCAGTCTCCGATTCCAATCCGATAGTATTCTATGGCCTAATGTGCCCCTTGATTGTGCAGAGCTGTATTTGTATTCATATTGAAGCAGAATTTGTGCGGATACACTGATTACGGGTAAAAAACAACCGGAAAACTCTGCCGTGTCCTTCAACATCTACCAATAATATTGTAAGTCAAAGTATGTAGTGCTATCAATTAACAGATCTTTCATTTTCACAAATTATGTCCATTTGTAATTATAGATCCTTGAAGAGCACTCAATAATAATGACACCGCAGAATATACATCATTTTTTGACTCATACTCTGCACATGTCATAAATGGATATTTACCTTAACAATTTAAAAACTCTAATGGCAGACTGACACTACATGTATATGATAAGCGTGAGACCTTTTGACTTTTGCAATCGTCAACTTTCCTTCGTATGTAGATAATGATACCCACTATCACTGCTTATGGTGTGTATATCTCCCAGTATTCGATACGCAAGAGCATGCTATGCGTATGCGGACTTTTTAGCGAGGGCCAACTGAGACTACGCAATTATAGAAGTTGATTGCTGCAGTGTATATGAACGCAATATCTGCCTTTAAAAGTTAGCATTCGCAATATCGACGGTCGCTATAATGACCCTGGTTTGCGATTACAAATTAATACACTAAGTCATATGAGTTGACTGATTTGTTTCATACCCTTTGTTAGACTGTATTTTCCTACTAGATTATGACTACGGCAGAATTCCCGTTGTACTTTATTTCTCGATAGTGCTTCACGGCCGGGGGGTACTGGGTCACAGAGGATGCTTACTCCTCATTGGCACCTGTATATACACTACCTTTGCGTCTTTTGATCGTTGACGGTCCGATGTGCCCTAGCACCTTTCTCTTTGTATATGTCTATTTTTATGGAATTGATGGAATTACGTTTGAGCCAAACCAATAGTTAACGTGTCGCCTTTTTGGTCTTGAGAATGTTTCAGGGCGTGTCTCGATTCACATAATGAATCAATCCACTGCTAAGACTGCTACAATAGAGGTCCCCAATTTGCCGAAGTGCGGTGCGGTTGTTACGCCGATTAGGTCCCAACGGTTTTACACGGCGTCTTACCTGATTAGGAGTATTGGATTTCTCATAAACTCTTTAGTCAGCTGAGAAGAACCACCAAAAAAAGTTATCCATATTAAAGAGAGCGCGTACCATGATAAACTTGTGGTTTGGGTTATTCATGACATTATAAAGCGTTTGAGAATATCATATTTGATTACGATGGTTAGATAGAATTGCATATACGTAACCTACATACAGACTGTGTGTGTGTCAGTTACTTTATTAATTCTAAATCTCCTTACACTGTCATTTGTAGCTGACGGTAGTGGCATTACATATGGGACACAACGAATCCGAGTCCTAGCTTAGTATCCAGCTGATGACTCATCACTGTTGCTGTTCGACAGAGCTTTTGGGAGTGTAGGATTTTTCATTATCGCAGCATACTGCACACTAAAAAGACGAGATTTTGTAAAGACACATTCTCAACAGCTAGGCCATAATGAAGTTAATGATTTATATACACGTAATATATAAGGTTATGCGATAGTTTTTTCAAGAACCGTTTACGGTTTGTTGAAGTAGATCATAACGGTGTTTGATTAGAAGTCACCTGATATTTTGTCGTAACAAAAGTAATGATCTTAACGTTACCTCATTGCTATTTGAAGGAGAGGTTATTTACTTTCAGAATAAATTTACTACTTCTGGTCATTTAAAATTCATGTTTATTTGCTCCCGTTGACACTGATAGTTTTTTTTTACGTCGTCGGCTGTTAAAGCCGGTGAGATGGCATTGCAGCAATATATTGTTTTAGGAAATGTGGATTAAATAAAATGTATGATGCCGTGATTAAATATTCAAAGAATTGCTTAAGCAACGAATGATACAACCAGAGTGTGCGTGTGCTACGTGACGATATGTTGTTTGTTGCAAATTGGCGGTATATAAATGCAGATCATACTACAATTATCAGCATAAATAAACATTTTGAATCATGACACGAAACTTCTGCGAGCTTTGGTCATGATTGCATTGATTGATTATTTGAGTGTTGTTACGCCCATTGGAGAGATTATTTCACTCATAGGAACGTCATCATTGCCGTGAAGGGCTGCGTATGCACTATTGCTCGGGTGATGCAGGATGACTTCCTTGCGTAGCCACACCTGCTATGACATCGGGACGTAGTATAGTTGTGGGGCGTGCATTCAAGAGGAACATCCACAAATGACTAGCTCTCTATATGCTAAGATCGCAAGGAGATGCTATATCAACACCGTACCCCCACTTTGGTATGACAACTACGTGACTGTAACGGTATATAATAATAATCTCTCTATAGGCTCCTTTTTTCAGAAAATGGATAAAGAAATTAACATCCGAACGTTAGCGGTTAAAGTATTTTAATCAACTGGCGATTATAACAAGTGAATACATCCCAGAGTTCCCTAAGAGCAATGTTATAGTTCTTTCACCTTTCAGTTTAGAGATTTTAATTATTGTTCAAATCAGAATCCAAATGTTTTTTAGAGGGCGTAAAATGTTTCTGATAATACTTGCAGATAATTAATGTTTCAAACAAATCATAATATATTTAACTGGTCAGCAAACCAAATCCTTGAATGTCAGAGGTTGTTACGTTTACCGAACGTTTAAATACAACCGCTCACCAGATTCTTTTTATGGTAAACAGAAGCAAGACTTGTCGGTTTATGCCTTATCGGAAATGATTGCTCACAAAATATCCCAATGTTTTTTAAACTCAGAAAAAATTTGACAGATGTGAGATGAAACACTAGAGAAACTCTGTATGTTGTATCTCATTTTGTCTTTTGTTTCTAATTAGTAAAGAGCTTTGTTTCAATTTTTAAAAGAATTATTATTGTTAAGAACATGAAGACGCCAATTGTGCTATTTTTTTCAATATTCTGGTAAACAAAGATACTACTCGTCTGAGTCCATTTGCGCTTCTAATTACGGCGATTTGTAAGTGCTTTCGTTATCGCACTCCTGATAAATTACATACAAAGGCGTTACAAATGGTTTTCTGACCATTAGAAACTCTAGAGTGAGCATGTGAACACACAATTAATATATGGATATTCTAAAATTTTGCAACATTCTTTATTTCGAAACGAATCGATTCTATAGTCGCTTCCATTCTCGGTTCGTATTTACGATTCACGTTACAATTTTCTGGACTTTTTGCTTTGGTAAAAAAATTCCACTTTTAGGCAATCATCAAATTTTAGCGTACATGTAATTGCGTTGCTTGCAGGGGTGAGCGAACGTGGGCGGCGGAGTGGTGGGGGTTGGATGGCTCTTCTTGTACCATAAACTGTGATACCTGATAAATAAAAACCTCTGGTAGGGTCTAGCGGGGGTAATCATCGTGTTGGTCTACCCATTTAAGCTGTCCCGCGCTTGAGTTTCTTTACAGTTATTTTAGTATTAGGTTATCTACCATCTCCAAAGTTATCCACATTTTTCGTGCTTTCACATGTGTATTGTCCTCTGGTTGGGAGCGTCAGTATATAACAATTTTATTCCTGTTTGGTGTGGATTGTGTGGGATGGTAAGGTGTGCTCTTACTATATGGTGTGTACGCCCCCGCCCCCCGAAAGGTGGGCTTATTGTTCTCTTTTTTAGCGGTTGGTTCTGGGTTGTTGGTTGTATGGGCATGGTCTTTGTAAGACGATGTCGCGCAAGGATATGAAGTCTGTCCTTAACAATGGTCTGCTGTTAATGCACGTAATTAAATTAGTTAATTTTTGTAAAAGTTAATTGAGTACTTAAACAAGTCAATCTTGTCACGATATCCTTTCCATTCCCTTTTTTCTGTTAAAAGTGTCATCACTACTAAGTTTTTAGAGTGTCAACAAACAAGACGGTTGCTACGTGACTGTAAGTAATGCCTCACGATCTCTCATTTTGTCTTTAAACACATTATGGGTATAATTTTGTTCGGTACTCTAGCTTGTTTGCGTATAGACTAATTTTCTTTTTTATTGTATTTATCAGTTCATTTTGATCATAGTGCACGTGACTCCTTTATCACGGATAATTGTCATGGTATCATATAAAACGGATTATATGTTTTACTTGGAAGCGATAGTAATCACTTTCTTTGTCGGATTTCTGTATAGAATGAAATTGCCAATTAATGAAAAGTCAACAGTTAGCATGTTACCTTCATAAATTATTCAGTGGTTTTCATTTTAATGTAAATTCATGTAGTTAACTATGTAAATGACCAATAACACTTACAATATTTACAACTGATCATAGTTTGAAGATATTTGGTTCCGGATCGCTGATACTCCCATCATTATAAAGAAAACTATACAGAGATCTTTAAACAACAATTTTCTCATTTAACATACATCACTGCAAAAATTCTACTATTCAACTCGAGAGTTTTGTAGCTTCTATTAATAACAATGCTCACTTGTTGTTAGAAAATAAAATTCTAACGAAATGTGATATGGGGAAAACCTATGATCGTCAAAATATCACCCTGTGCTGATTATACGGGAGCAACTAGTACCTGGGTCTGTGATAGTATAGTTACGACATTTACTTGTTGATTAATTCGACTCATGTTTACTTTACGCTGTATTATCTTTAGTATAATATATTTGTTAAAGAATACTCGCTAGGAAGTATACCTAGATCATTGTGTTTGCTTGTACGCTCGTATGATACTAATTAATTTTTTTTTGTTCATGTATTAATCTTAACTGAAACAGTGATATTCTAGTAACATTGTTATCGCCTCAGTAGAGTATGCTAATACTTATAATCAGCTCTCAAGTTACCATGTCAGGGGCGTACTTCCGCAAGATGATCTCACACCAAATGTAATTTGCCAGAATGGACTGCATATAACTTGATAGCGTCACTGTAAGGCAGACGGATCAATCTCAAATCCGAGAATAGTCATACACACCAAAATGTGGGTTGTTGTGATAAACCGTGATGAGTGGGTCATATGTATCAAATATCGAGGTCATTCCCTTAATGCAGCATTTAAGTAGAGGAAGAGATGATTAACTTGATGAGAAGATCCTTATCTGCTAATAGACCGATCTCCTGCTCACAAACCTTTACCATAACGATGGCAATATTACACTTAACTTATATGTCTAATTATACGAGTCCCTAGGTTACTCACAGGCGAGTTTCCCGTGTTGATGGCTACGCGGGCACCCTCAAATAAATAAGGATCGGCGCTCGTCAGAGTATTGCCACATCAGCGAGTATTTTCCTAAGGAATACCTAAACAAATGTTGTTTTTCGGCCACGCCATCTTAGATCCCATTGCGCAAGATGCATGCGAGCCTCCCAATCATTTAAAGATGCAAGTGTACCCATGCGCTCTACTCTGCAGTCAATCTCAAGATGTGTGGGCGAATTTTGTAAAAATCGTAAAAATACAAATTCTCATTTGCAGTCTATTATTTTCGATGATACTCAAAACCAGCGAACATAGTTATTCGCGCTTAGCGCTTTTATTCTAATCAGTAACCAAATATAATAATTGTATTTTATTAATTAGTACCCTGTATTGACTGTTGACTTAACTCGTTACGTACTCAGATTAGCATTAGATCTGTGTCATATTGTATGTGGTACCTTATTCCCGCAAGTTGTGCGAGCGAGTAAACAATTACTCGTTATAATTACGATAATGTGTGCTATTAGGTCCATCCCATCCTCTGTGTTCACCTAGTTTTCATCTCAGCTATCTACTTATCTCGTCTTAACAAGGCCTCGTAATATGAGATTATCGTTAAATCTCTCTCTCTCATATCCACCATAAGTTATTTAATATTCACACCCATTTCAGTTATAACACATAACAGTAACAACTCACCTACATATTTGCGTGTGCCAAATGATTCGTTCCTTCGCATAGGTACAGGCAGGCCTAACTTTAGATAAGAGAAAACTTGAGAAATGCAGTGTCATAAGGTGGAGAAAAAATAAACATTATCTCTCTCTCTTTCAATGACTAGGATTTAACCAGTTTAGTTAAAATATTATGAACACTGAAACGGGATTAATCTCACCGTCTCTCCTCTTAACAGAGTTATAGGATATAGAGCACTGACCCTGGTACGATAACTGTCGTCTCAGTTCTAGTACTTGTTGGTGTCGACACGATCCAAGTAGAGCTTGAAATCGAAAGTAGACTTTGTCTCAATATAGCACGAAAACACAAATCATTCGCAATGAATATTTAAACCACATTTTACTTTAAATAAGCTCACCGATCCTGGTTTATTTATTCGAATTAGATAATAACTACAGTTACGATTTAATGACAGTAATACGTGTTAATAGAATCGAATTGGCATTAATATAATAATACTGATCTTAGGTAAAGTCTGGTTATGATGAATCTTGTGGTATAATTAATTATTTTTTATACGATTAAATCTATACATTATATCGGTACTTTTTATATCAGAATGGATCATTCACCCATGACTGTCCGCATCCAATGAACCAAATTCCTCACAAACCTCTTGTAGTCCACACACTGTACAGTGAAACTTAACGTTCAAAGACCAGGGTGATACGCTTAAATTGTCATCTCTGAACTTAGGTGATCGGAAAGTATATGTATTCATCATAAGTAATGCAATGCTATCTAACCTCAGACTGCCAATTTTGCGACGAGACTGTATGATGTGATCTATCATGTTAACATTATTTTAATAACTAAATGAAAAAACAGTTTGAAATCTGTATGTCATATAGGTCATACATCATCTAACAAATACGATTAACAATAGATATTTTGGATCTGGCATACAGCGACCTCTTATTTCATGTCATATGAAAAAAAAATACTCCAGAAAAGATGCAATTATGTACAAGTATATCAGTCGTTTCCCAAATGCAGCGAATTTCATTCCATCTAGGACTAAACTTTTTATTACCAATTGGTTTATTTTCATACATGCACTAAGAAAGTTTGAGGTACTCCCATCTTTTGCCAAAACAGATGAGGTCGCCCAGTGTTTAAAAAAACCAGTATATAGGATCGTACTAATCGGTGATTGAGATATATGTTCTATTAAAATTCAAGTTCGAGCATTTAAATAAGGTTTTGTAACACCGCGACGATTCGGGCCAAGATACTTGAGGAGTTAGTCAATGATGCAGTATCTATAGAACTGTGGCTTAACGTTTTTAAGTAATCTCGGCTACATGAATAACTTTTGTTGCAATAAAACAACAAAGGCGAAGTTAATCATTCGATTAGCTCCCCCGATAAGTTATCGAGTAATCACAGGTATAGAAAGATTTCTTTAATACAATTCGAGTAATTGTGACGCAGATGTTGGCTTACTACTCAGTTACCTGCTGATAGCAACACATAGCCAATAGAGTGTTCTCGGCAATTCTAGGTTGCCACCTGGATGGGAGTAAATGCAATGCCTCTGATGACCTCTCGTGACGCCCGCTCCATGAGTCCCTTATGTCGGCTCTTCACATAAAAAAGAATGATACGGTTGTAATACACTTAATCGCCTATCAAATCTAGTGAGTGGACAAAATAGACCTGATGTAATCGTACAAACATACAGGGATATGAACAACCTAATAATCCATCAACAATATGACTTAGTGATAATATTGTAATAATATTCGCAAACAATACGGTCATTAAATAAGCGCTACCCGCTTAAGAAAATTAAGACGAATAGTAACTTATAATAAAGAAGAATTCGTTTATAAAACACCTGGCCAGCATACAACTTTTTTGTGAGTAAGGTATGGCCTGCCCGGACCTATTAAAGAATCCTGCATATCGCACTAGTCTATTGTCCTCCGTTGTCGGATACGATTTTATTGCATTCTGGGCGATATACACACCAATAAAGCACGGGTGACTAGATGGTAATAACATATTCACTATCATAAAAAGGATAAAAGCTTGTAAATACTGACAAAGTCAAATTCGCATAGACACTTGTGCTTATTTCTATTAATGTAGTTGTCAGTCTGCTTCTAGAAGTCATAGTAGTTTAAGCTGTAATATCCAAATATTTGAAGCACTTATAGTGCATGTTTCTGTACTAGGACTGTCCGTTTTATGTCGAGTGTTTTCGGAAAGAATATGATCAAAATGGACTCCAATGTAATGTGCTAACGTGTTATTGATGTATAATTGATAGCACATCATCTGACTATACCTATAATGTATAAGGTTGGTAAGTAAACCACGGGGGCAATGTCATGTTTAGGATTTTTTATACCCAGCCGTCGTAACAGTTTCTGTACTAATATCTCAGCAATTCATATGAATACATAAAAACAACAAAGTCTGCCTCTATATCAGGAGAGGGCACAATTATGTGTCCACATTACGGATTATACACTACGGAAACTTGGTTGGAAAGACCATGTGGATTCTCTACTACCACATATAATATTTATTACATTAAAGTAAACCACATGAGTCATATGCATTTCTTACAAATAGTCAATCAAATCTTCAGAGTACTTGTCCTGTGGTCAGGTCAGATCACGAGTAGTTGGGGTGCTGCGTAACGCAAATAGTATACGATGTATCTTGCTTTTGTTTATATCACCGAGAGCGGGAATCTTAAGCAAAATTCGATATTATAATTCGAGATATGAACAACGAGGTGTGGTCATACGTTTTTAGTTTAACAAAGCAGTTATCATATGATTCTGATAAGCCTAGATTTTAAATTTTTAATCTAGTGTAAGTGCAAAATTACTCTCGCACTCAAATGGTGTAAAAGTTAGTTGTTGATCATAGATATAATCAATATAACGTTCTTGTGACTAGCATTAGTTCATCAATTTTTGTTTTAAGGATTAGAATAGTTTCTTGTTGTTATCTTTCAATGTCTTATTATAATAATGCTAACTAAGCTCTTTAGAGTTTTAAGACATTCCTAAATGCATCTGTGACTATTGACAAATTAACTTCTGTGGCTATACATGTGGCTATTTAGGTTGAGTAATATTAGCTCATTATTCTCTACTAACTGACAAAGAGAATTCCTTTATATGTAGTAATTGGCTGTTTAGTTTGTCATTAGTAATACAAAAGTAAATTATACTGCATAGAGCCTGGGGGTGTACGGTAAGACAACTCTACTGGATCAGCCTAAAGGCGATGTTATATCATTGGTATGTAAAGCGTTTTTGATGCAAATATTCGGAATCCAGATAAAGGAGAGAATATGAGTAAATTCAAATGTGAGTCTCTGTTATACTTTCGGGCGAAGTAATGACGTAAGAGATTTTAAAACAGAAAGTTAGATTCTGAGATATTTCATCGTTTTGATTGGCCTCAAATTTTGTCACCTCGTAGAAAGAGTTAGTTAGTAGTCCTGATGATGTGTGAAGTAATAACCCTCAGTAGTGCTTGCACTTTAATAAGACTAGTTTCATTATAGTAGACTTGTCGTACTAAAAGCAAAAGATTCCAACTAAGTTCTTTTGTTACTAGCTTGTACTATCTGACTTTGGACACCCATGCTCCACTCAAAGATTTCATTAGTGTAAGTCTAAATGTAACGTATTCAGGGGTTTACCACTTCACATGGTTTTCTCGTTAAAATAATACTTGAGGTAAGTCAATGTCAGAGTGTATTATAGTAGCATGAATGTGGGATTTTTGTGTGTTAGTGGAGGTCAAGATACGATAAATTGGTCTATAGGACTCGCGTTACAAGAGAAACATAGGGCTGGTATTTACAAGGAGTAAAGACACTATTGTATTCGTGTTGTTTTTTAGATTGGTGAAGTGAGAGATATAACAAGAGAACATAATAACAGATAGTTTCCAATATCCTATTAGGCTCGGTGAACCTACATTTCGATATCCCTCCGTCAAAAAAACATATTAACAAACCTATAATGGTTAGTATATTATTATTTAGTTCATTACTTTGTCGATACGGTATTATGAAACAAAGTTCGCCTGATGTGCTTTTTTTCGAAAGGAGTGTTTATTAGTGTATATTTGTACGTCTACTAGCATGAAATCCTGATTACAAGTTTGAGCTCAGTAGCATGTAGCGTTCACTCTTTGTGAGTTTAATTGACTTGAGGCTAGGCGGATGGTTAGGTATGTGTCGACTCTACCTTTGGAGAGTTCATGTTAATAACTCTTTTGATTGCGACCATAGCAAGTTATCGTCGCAATCTTCTGTATCGTATTCGAACTTTCCGAAAGTCTGTCGCTCTTTTTCAGAGTTATATGGAGTAATCCATTCATAGAGGTATCTAGCAGTCTTGATATGCTAATTCGCTTTGTTAGCCCTATAACCTGTTGTGTTCTTGTATGATTTTACTGCCCTTGCTCTACGGCGGTCATACTCAAATGAATCTCTTTGGGTCCACGATTAGTATATAACTCTTGTATGATAGCTAGATGCAATGATATGAACTAATCAATATCATATGACGTCCTGATTTGGCTAAAAGAGCGGAGCCCGCCACTGCCAATTTTTTCTTAAGGTTACTTATTAAAGAAACGCATGGCGGATTCATATAGCGATCTGGTGAATAAGGTTTGATATAACAACTGAAACTACCGCGTAAGTATGCTATTACAATATTTTAAAATGTTTTTTTCAACAAATTGCATTACGATTCCGCTCCATAATTTGCAATTTCGACGCTGCTTACTTACTCAAAAATGGACAGTGCACGTGGAAGTAATTATTGTGACATAAGAGTGTAAAACTTCTATGTTTATGGTCCCTTTGTAACTCTACTCAGCATTCTTAATGAGGAGAATCCTCTTTTATATAGAATAGAACACACAAGTTAGCTCGGATTCAATACGGTTTCTATTATCCCAATGTGACGGCAACTATATAAATCCTCATATATATTCCTCGCGAAATATTCTCGTGGAAAAGTCTCCGAAAAAATTTCTCTTATTTATAGGTTGTACTCATTAGCTCTTTCGCTATCAAAAATTAAAATATATTTTTTATGTTAGCTACATGTCACATTTAATAATATTCTGCTAAATGTCACCACAAATATTAAAATACTCCTCATAAAGGAATGAACAGCTCGCTTAATTGTAATCTCTCTCTAGATACGAGAGATGGCGACGTATAATCCTCAGTATATGAAAGAGAGTCTGTATATCGACCTGTGTGCGGATAGTTTTCATCACACAAAGGTGTACTCTGGTAGAAGAGAGTGAGATGTAAACAATTTCACAGTATGCCTCTCACACAACTCTTTGTACTACTCTATTTCACGTTAAGTAAGTATTAACTACTTTGGCTATCATACCGCTCCTGCATAGAACATAACAATGCCATGGGTACATCATATACCTCTGACGAATATAATCACGATCTCGCTCATACCCTTTGCATTTTGTCACATCCCATCTCTAATAGACCTGTTTAATAGTGTCTCTGCTCTGAGTGTGAAGTCGTGGAGGATGTGAACGGATAGCTGAGAGCTCGTGGTATGCGAGAGGGGTGGAGGTAGGTGGTATAGAGCTAAAGGACTCTGTGGGCGTTGCTCCACGGCGTGGCTAGAGACACCCATGCTAAGCAGAATGAACGCCAGGCACGTTGTGTACGTGTTTTGATCTAAGTGTTCTACCAACGATGTGTGAATCACAGTAGCCTTTAGAGCGTCTCTCAGCTAACTCATTTTATTGCGAGCGGCCCAATTACCTAGTCACCATCTACATATAATACCTCTCTCTCTCTAGGCGAGTCTCCGCGCGTCTGCGATAAGGGTCCGTGGTCGAGATTACTATAGGTGATCTCTGAGTGGTGACGTTGTTCTCGGAGTGAGCTCGTGACGATTGGCCGTGCGGCGTCGCGATGCGATGCAAGAGAAGAGTGCATGTATCCATCATGACTACATTCCTTAATCGCGCACTCATACATCTCACAAATGGCGTGTAGTACTACTCTGTCATATAGTGTGTGTGCCTGATGGGTGTGTGAGCCGTTGCAGGCGAAGTGTGACAGCGAGCGGTGGAGAGCCAATTAGAGTTTAGCTAACTCACTATCTCCTCAATGTGTGAGAATCACCGTTTCTGAGCGGTTTATTGGATAACGCTAACTTCAGAGGTTAGGAGTAGTGGGGATAGGCTAGCTTCGTTGCTTGTCAGCCATTGAATGATAATAGCGAGGTCGCGGGTGGTAACTAAATTAGAACCCGAGGTCATAGGTTGCTGGCGGGTTCGCTAGCGCATACTATCTAATCTAACAACATCCTTCACAACAGAAGCCACCTTTTTATCACCTCAAATCTTGTAGTCTCGTGCGTTAAACACTTCCTGTGAACCTTCTATTCTGAACAAAACTATAAATGTGGAGGGGTTCGATGCGTAGCTAGTCTCAGGATAGTACGAAGCAAATTGGTAGAGCGCGCGTGATGCTCGATAGTGGTCGTATAACGATAATAGCACGCATTCCAGCCTTTGTTCAATTACCGAGAGAGAGCGGGTGATGAGTACTGGTATTGGTTTATAACAGAATAATTTTCTATAGTATTATATAATCCTATCCATGGGAACTTTTTCCGCATGTAACTTGGATTATTGATACAATGGAAGACAGCTTGTAACCCTTGTATTTAGCCTATGCGAGGCGATGAGATGCTGTGGGTGAGGTGTGGCGTGGGCTGGGGGTTGTGGTGTTGTCTATAGTGGTGGAGTGAGGTCCCGTGCGAGCGGAGGCGTGAGGGAGAGGTATCTCTGATTATGGTCGGTGAGAGGTTAAGGAGAGAGTGAGCACAAAACATATACACCCTGGTAATTGGGGAGGGGTCTAGTGTGAGAAGTTGGTCTGAGGTGAGTGCGACCGAGTGCTGTAAGTGAGGTGGTGGCGTGATGAGAGCGGTAGGGCTGAAAGTAATTGGACCTCTATGAGTGTGACCTATGACATTCAGCAATTGAGTAATAGATCTACATGTGATAAATGTTGCAGCGTAGTACGTCGATTGCAGGGAGGTGGTATGAGTGAGTGTTCCGTGTGTGAAAGGGAGTGTGTACCAGTTAGAGCACCTGTAGGTTCGTGGAGTGTAGTGGTGAGAGGGTAATGAGGTGAGGTGCGGATAGAGTATGTGCTCCTGGGGATGGTCTATGTGGTGCGCGTATTGTTGCGCAGGGGTGAGGTAGTGAAGGTGGGTGTTGAGAGGGTAGTGAGGAAGGTGAGTAGGTGAGGTGGGGGGGCGGTAGTAGAGCGGTTTATATATATTTTATAAAAATAAAAATAAAAAATAAATACCATAAAGGGTGAATGATTAACTCGGGGGAGGGGAGGAAATATCTCTATAAGATATATATATAAGCTTATGTTATGATAAAGTTGGTGTATGTTGGGGGAGGCGAGGGTGAGGGTGATAGTGTATTAGTGAGGTGGTTGTGGATGCCTTTCATTATTTCCTCCACTCTCAAGGTCTGATGCATCTTTGGTAGTTTTAGAAACCATAGCTTATTTCAAAAGCGGACATCCGTATTGCATCAGAGAATGACTTGCTCAGTTTCCATAGTGAGTGGTTGCGCTGTGTATGCGGAATCGGTCCGATGACTAACTATAATCTTTGGATAGAGGAAATGCCCCCTCTCTCTTTGGGCTCTAACTAATTATGTTATATTCATTATATTTCACCTGACTCTAAGAACTGTTTCTGCTTGTACTAGTAATAAACTGTAACTATGTGTTGTATAGTTAAAAAAAAAAACATTAGCCTGCCTTTTCAAAGACTCACCATTATTCTAACCCCACTACAAGTGTCCAGTCTTATCAGGTATATATAGATGAATTGTGTTATACACAAACTTTACTATTAGGATTTACTTAAATTTCTCACATATTTATGTTCCATTTGGTAGTATGATCACACTAATAACCTCTCTCCAGGGAAATCATTGTGAATAACTACTGCAATAGACATCACAACCGGACACCTCCTAGACACGAGATGTAAAACCATAGGTCGACAGGCCCCACTGCTTCTGCCTTGCACTATGGTGTTCTTGAATACCTACAATTATCGCAAGATGTTTCTAATAAACCGAGATTGACATTGCTTAATTGAGCGCACACATATGTCTATGCGATAGCTTGGAAAACTGAACCTAATTCCAATTCATTAGAATAGAATAACTTCCTACGACGCGATATAGTGATGGGAACTAATATTATTAATTCTAGGTGCCTACCCATTATTGCGTCTGATTAACTTCTCACACATCAATATTTGTCTAGATGAACTGAAATTCTTACCCGTAATTAATCCGATAATACTATTTCACAATAGACACTATGCAGGGAACATATGGTAAATCTTGAATCATATCGGAAGTCAATTGGTTGAATTCCATCATCCTCATACCATCATTTGTGTTTTGCCGTTAACACATACGGTCAAGAGCAATCTATTGCGTATGAGGTATCTTATTATTATGAAAAGCCGTAGTATTAGGCGGTCCAAATTCCCGCATATACTTACACAAACAAAATTTATCTGTTCGCCTGATAGGTGTTGAGGTTGATGCTTCCAAAAGCACATTAACGAACGTGCCATACGACCAAATCTATTCTTCTTCAAGAGATTCTCCAATGTCAGGGCACCAATTTCATCTTACGTGTTAGTTCGCTATAATCACCACTGTTTACACCATACTCCGGTTAAATTTTAAAGAAAATACAAGTATTTAATGAATTTGGAATACGATGAGTATGTTCAATCTTATTTCAAACGCGCCTTTAAAATTGAACTTTAATTTCTAGTATGAATAGAATCATGTGCCATATTTATTCATAAATCTTTTTTCTCGCCCTAGGAACACAACGAACAATCAAAAATGCCTTGCGATGACCATCATTTCGTCATCAAGGCATGTGGCTCTTGGTGTTATAGTGTGGAGGTCATACTCACAAAACTAAAGGTGTAGATCACAAGGCAACAGCTGAGTGAGATAACACAATAGTTCAAAAATAATTATTATTGTCACTGATTTATGTATTTGCTCTACTCAAACTCCGTGTTGAAATGGTGCATTTATTCGACTCGGCAAGCCTCGCGAAATACAAATAACACCACTTTCATTAATACTCAAAGCGTCGATCTTGAAGTAGATTAATCTAGTAGACAAATATTCAAATCAGTCTTGCGCCATCATAGATATACTAGAAGTCTATATATTGGTATTGAGTACTGCGTTATTACCCTTCTTCAACAATATCTATGAATATATTGTTCGATATGTTTACTTTTTATCCCCCTTGGTTTTTTTCTTTGAACTTTATAATGAAGATGTAAATGTCAACAAACGTCGTCTATTTGAATATAAGGATCTTTACCCTGTGAATAAAGCTCAAAGTTAAATGATTGAGCCCAAAACTCAGTGGTGGATACATATAATGTAACAAGGACGGATAGTATTACACTCACAGGATAATGCTAACAAGAGTACACCTACTGGTGAAACTTCATCAGGACAAACAGATCATGTATTCACCACTTTTGCTCAAATAGGGCATTATGAATTCTAGCTATCCTAGCAGATTCAATACGGTATGAAAAGCAATTAGAGTGGAATGTGGTAGATTAAAACAGAGAAATAATAATGGCCATAATAATAAAGAACAACACGTCATACATAATTTATACTGATACAGTGAACGAAAAGTCTACAACAAGTCAGACAATCATATATACGTCAAGGGTATGTCTTCATAAGAACACATGACTTATATCCACTGTGGTCCTGCATAGAGTCGCAATATTGTCCATATCAGACACATAATATTGCGATTTAAAAGGTGGCGGGTTAAAATAGTGACTGTCGGCAGTGTAAAAAATTATATAATACAAATTTGTAACGATAGTAGGCACTGGGGTAGTCAGTACTAAATCGTCACCAACCAGCAGAGAGAAGGCGAAACGGAGGATGCACTAGTGCACTATATAGGACCTCATGATTCAAAACTCCACTCTTATGCTCAGCTCGCACTACTAACTTGACATAGTAGACAGCGTCGATAACTTGAGTGAATACAGTTGTACGCGATGTGTTTTTTGTTATTTCCCAAACAGCAAACCTACGCACGACTTTAGACGGGTTTGCGTATAGTAATGACTTATATATACTGGATTTACAAAATTATTAAGCCACTCTGCTCACGCTTTTGTTCAAAACATCAGTCACCATACCTTGGGTGAATATGGATGATTTGTTGTGGTTCAAAATGGTGTAGGGTGAGGTAGAAATCCTGCATGGACCAGCGCGCCATAAAACAATATGAGAGATGTTATCTATAGGATACATAACCATTCTGCTTAAAGCAGATAATACATACACAAATATTAATTACTAATGTCATGTTGTTGCAAAAAAAAAAGAAAAAAATAAACATCTGTTATAGCCACACTGAAGATGTCTGAAGCATGCTACAATGTATTGAATATGAAAAGCAAATGTGTTCTTGAATAACATCTTGAGGAGTGAGATGGAATAACTCTAATTATACCATAAGCGTGATGACTGTGAGCAGTGGTGGGTGCAATGCGGTCAACTCGGGTTTCCTTCTGGTCTAATGATCAGTTATAAATAGTGCCACGTATCAGCGCTGCTGACTTCATGGTGTGCTCTGATGCTCCAGTATGATTTTCGAATACGCCAGAGGCATGCTATGCGTATGCGGAGCTTTTTTAACCGTGGGACGGTCAACTTGACTAACAAAAAAAGGTTCGATGATGCGGGTTATAACGAATCTCGTTTTAGGTGCGCTTCATTTTCGCAGAAGGTGTGGCGTAGCGGCTGCGCTTATAATGACCTTGTTTGCAATTACAAATTAGTCACTAAGTCAATGGGTGTGGGGAGCTTAGTGTTTGTGTCAATACCCGTTAATTGTCTAGACCCCGGTAGTCTATTTGTCTCTAGAGTTGTCAGTGACTACGGGTGGGCGAAATCCCGGTTTACCTTTATTTCGGACTAACGCTGCACGAAGGGGATAGTTGGCACCGCCAGTCTATGCGGAGAGGATGCTTAAGCCCCCCATGCACCCCTGACTCCTTTACCCTAATACGTTTCATTTGTCGGAGGTCCGTGGTTTTGCCCTACACTCTCGGACTTAGGTCTCGACTATGTTTTTTGGATTCTAGTAGTGATCTACCGTTTAGGACACCAACACTGATTAACTATGGTGTGTGCCTGCCTTCGTCTTTTTGTAGTTGATCATCAGCACGCTGCGTTGCGTCGTCAGGAACTATCAAGGAATTCCATACGATCATCAACACAGTTGATCGCCTCCAAAGCGCTTTCCTTTATAAATGTCTTGGACCTAGCCATTCCAAGAGCCAACACTTCTAAGTTTTGATTGAGACAGAGGGTCATATTATTTTACAAATACATTAGGACAGAGTTGCTCTGAACCCTTTTCTCGCAGATAATAATCTACATTCTCTGCGTGGCTGTTATCTTTCTTGGACAATCTGGTTATGTACAGGAAAGTGCACTGCTTCAATCTCGTTCAATCCCTGCATGTCGTCGTTAGAGTGATACAGAGTTCAAACGAGGATTCTAAAAGAATGTCCGGGTAGTTCATATATAAGCCCACTATAGTCTCTGCCCTAGCCATACTTATCCATTTCTTCTCATATATCTATATATATATATTTT
>CAJDSM010053120.1:175-17675 GCA_903981925.1 Ostrea lurida | reverse complement strand
GCCATAAGATGTAGATGTTATATCAGAATTACAAGTATTGCACCAAAAGAAATAAAATCATTTAAAAGAAATAAAGAGATGTCGCTAAAAATATACTGATGGGGTTTGCAGTGTCGCGGGAGTTAGAGAACGCAATCGTAAGCTGAAGTCTACGATATGTCACTCAACCGTTAGGGAAGACATGATAAAGATACCAGCGACACGAAATACCTACCCGCCTACAGGTGGAAGTCTAATGAAGGAAATTCGTAAGGGTGAATTGAAAGTTTTTCATGCATGGGACCACCTATGCGCATGCGCGGATTCTATAGATTACGTGAAATTAACAGAAGGTTCGAAATTTGGCGGGGGCACTCATCTAATCTATTCAACTGTTCACGTTGAACGGACATCTATTGTATTTATATCATCAATGTAAGTTCTTCCTGAGAGGTTATAAGTAAGACAAGAGATTCTTCATTCGGTAGTTTGGCGGATATAATAGAAGGATATTTTGTCAATAAGAGGCATACGAAACACATAAATTTAGAGAACGCGAGGCGACTGGGACGGAGGTGGTATTGGATCCGAGATACGAAATAAAATCAATCAATATTCTCCAATAAAACCACCAATACATGGGTTCAATTTGTCGAATGTATCATCAAAAAAGAGTCTAAAACTTAATGATAGAATTTTAGGTGCGAACTCCGCATAAATCCCCACTTGGCCGGATCATTCAAAGTAGCGACGAGTTTGATGTTTTCAAATCATCCATAGGGGCTGTAGATCATGACGTTTTCAAGTGTGATCGGGAGTATCTTATAATTTTTCATAGTTGCGTAGGACTTGTCTTTGAAGAGGGAGGGCCGAGTGCAAAACTTCTAAGTAATGCGGGCGACAAAGCACCTAGAAAATCTAAGAAAAGCTAATGACGAGGAACACCATAAATGTGTGTGTGTGTGTGCGGGGGGGGGGGGGGGCCGGGAGGGGGCGCAGGGGGGGGGGGGCGCCCACACTTATAAAATAACACGGAAGTTAATCACAAGAAAATTAAAGAAAGGCACAAGAAAATTGTAGGGGGACAGATTCTATTATGTGTCAATGATGCGAGAAAAAAGTTACTGTGACAAAAGGGGGGGGGGGGGGGGGATATCATACTATTGACTTTCCCATCCCCCGCCCCCCCCCCGCCTCCTACACCAATGAGTTCCCAATACGCCCGCCCAGCATGTTCGGTCACAATACCAAAGTTCAAGGACAGACATTGCGAAGATTACGGCTTACAAATGCAAGAGCTCCGCCCGTCTTTTCTCAGCGACGTTCGTGGTTATATGATAGCTTTTCCACAGAACTTGGTCCCCCGGTATTTGTTGACTGTACCCCGACCAGAGAGAGTCGATCTGTGTCTTTCAAGGCCGAATGCGTAACTGAGCAGTTACGGGTTCACCCAATACTGGCAGGACGAAAGACTGGCTCGAATATATTTTGTAGCTTTTCTATCATAACGACTAAATCACTAAAGCTGTTATTTATTCCAAGGAGGCATACGGACAACTTTGATTCATAGAGACTCCAGGTATTGGTCTTGATTCTGTCTTATACGTGTCTGGTTTATCCTGTGTTCTAAGCGTATGAAAAAAACAGATGATGTGTGTAACTGCATATTCCGCGATGAGTGTAAAACTGGCAAATACGGATGCCCTAACTTGCAAACGGACGTTGGTTGTTTACGGAGAGGAGGGTGTAGTTTTCAAGGTATCATTGGGGATTTTTGCAATATTTATCTAGTATCAGTTAACATTTTAATGTTTTAATTTTCAAGAACAAACGTCTAATTTATAAGTAGCATTACTTCAACAGCTAGGTGGAAGAGGAAGCGGGGTTGCATTCGGCATATTTGGCCATGCTCCGAAACGTGTGCGAACAAAGAAACAATAAAAGGTAACAATGCATGTTGAGAGTTCTTGATGCCTTCCTAAGAAATACAATCTTTAGCATTTTTTTTATTAGTAATTGAAAACGAGGAAAACAACAATCAAGCGGGAGGTAAGTGTACTATCTATAAATATTGCTGATGTCACGGTAACAATTCCAGTGAAAACTGGTTCGTATCGCGCAAGGGAGTTCAGGTTGACTCGCATACATCCATTAGTCGGTAAACTGTTTTGTTTCGCGCTAAAAAAGACTGAAAGAGAACAATAATACAAAGATTATGCAATATGTGTAACCTGAACAACCCGGGGGTGGGCGTAGGGGGTAATAGATAATTATGACTGTCATTATATACTTTATCTAGTGGAAATTTTAAATTTGTAATGCAACTGAGAATATGGCAATTATATTCCCCACGCGTATGAATCTACTATAAACGTACAGACGTACCGCCGTTTTGCAATAAAAAAGAGCCACTTACTTGCAATGGACAACAACGTATACACATGAACAGGTCACAATACAATGTATGTGATACATGTGGAATGGGTATGGTTCATCTATGGCACCTAGATATATTTTGAAAGTCCGGTAATGAGGCGCTAAGATGACGCTATTGCCGATCATTATTCGCACCTTGTTACTGCGCATTGTTTTGTATCTAGCCATGACTACCAAACAATTTTCTCCGGACTCGTCGAATCTTTTTACCAAATGTTAAGGGTAAGTTTTTTTTTCTATTTTATTAAGTTTCACTTTTCATAAATTAAAAACACTCAGGTAATCTGCTCTGAAGTGTATTTGGACAATATTAAATCAAATGATAATGATATTAAGGGGTTAGCTTTTGAGCACGACTGCGCAGGATGCCAACTATTTACCGGTTCAGAAATATTAACATCTATTTCTGAACCCTATCCAGTTGTGTCTATTCAAATTTTGAAATGGTTTAGTAAGGACTATATTTTGTGGTGTAGGGAGTGATTAATCGAAAAGTTCTAAATCTGCATGATTTTACAGATTCTATTGCATACAATATGCCTCCTAATTTTATACCCCTGTACCTATATTTTAGCTTTAAAATTTATGATACAAGTAGCTTAAACTTGGAACTAGTTCCGATATTGTGTTTTAATACATGTAATTTGGTTGATGTATTTTCCAAACAAAACACCGATTATTAATTTTTTTGTAAAAATTCAATATTCTGGCCATTAATTAAAAAAATTGACCCACACATCCCACTTTTTACTTACATTTAATTTTAAATTTTAAGACAATACTTTGAAAATTAAGTTTGAATTTTTTTTTTTTAAAAAATGACATTACCGGTAGTCCTGATATGTCTTTTTAAACTTTGAAATTCGATATCATGAATTTTTCCATTCGTTGCAGGTGCGAAAAGGTCATCATTTATTTCCATTGCATGTATTAAACCTTTATTTAATATCTGTCTTGTAAGAAGACATGATTATATATCTATTCTGTTGTTTATTTTTTTTTGTTTTGTTTACAACAACAGACAAATCAAGTATGAATGAATACATCTTGAGTAAATTTTGAAATAAAAAAAAAAAAACCCAAACAAACCAAAACAACGGTTGTAAATTTGAAAAAGGCCGAGGAGATACCGGTGAACAATTCAATATCATGAATCTCAAAACATATCTATTTAGCTGAAGTTGTATATTTTTTATTGTTTACATGCACGTATACATACAGACAAGGGGATGAGAAACATCCTATAAAAATGTTGGGGGTTCTGATGATTCTCTTGGTTTGATTGTCGGGCACAAATTCTACCTTAAACCGCCTGACCAGGGGCGGATCTAGGATTTTAGGTTATAGGGGATGCAACTTTGTGAGGCAGGGGGTCTGAGCAAGGCACTAGTGGGTGGGGGAGGAAGGGTCACTGGAAGCCTCTGGATTTTACAGATTTTATAGGGCTTGAAGTACATGACTCCCATGTTGTCATTCGTTTATTTCTCTGTCTTTTTTTATGAGGTAATTTTTTTTAATAATATAAATTCTCCCAATAAAAGTTACAATAAATCAAAAGATCTTGTCGTTTATTTCTCTGAGAGTAAAAAAAAGAAAATGATCAAATTTGAAAATTTTAGGGAGGGGGGTGTCATTCCCCTCTAAATCCGCCACTGGCCTCCCCTTGCATACAAACACTGTGTTTCATAGTATGCATGTTGATTAAATAACATCAAATTTGAATTTCATATTCAAAGTTATGCATGTCATATTGACAAAATTCTAAATATATATGGCAGATTGACGTATATTACTATGTTTATAAATGTGTGAATAGGAGAGAAAAGATATTACTTTTCTTATTGCTTTAAACTTTTAAAGCATTATTCTCTTGTACTCCTAGATTATTAGCTGAGGTGTATACTGCCCCCACGATGTACCGAATCATCGATAAAATCAAGGCGAATAGGGTAGGTTAATTGCTGTACTACTAGTATTTTCTAAATTCTCGTTACTTTTAAGAATTATCACAACGAGAGCTCTGGTTTCTAATTTGAATGGCTATACACTTCAATTGGTACTAATAATTTCTAATTGCCAAACAGACCCACGAGAAACAGAAGACATTGCCCTGTGATGTAAAATCTCTAGCCAGTTCCATCAACATAGGGGAAGTTCTTGAAGTCACGCAACCCTCTATCATCGGACGAGGTTTGTCCATACATCTAACTTTTGTCTATTAATCAATAATTATTCGACCATTACTTAACGGCATGTCACTCTTCGTTAAAATAAAGACAGTTCATTCCAGAAAAATATTCATAAAATTTATCTTCTCTTCACATAAAATCGCAGATGACGTATGACATCAACTGATTGTACAAGAACAGTTTCAGTCATTTGTGGAGTGAGACATAATTTTTTTTATATGTGTGACGGTCCTAGGAATGACTGCGTTTTGTACTTGACTAGGGATATGCCGGGACGAGCCCCTGACAGACTCCGGTAAGAAGCTCCAGCTGATTAAGATGCTGTGTCTCACTGTATTGCCTATCCTGGGACTGTGGGCATACACAGTCTACACACTGGCTGATATCATCGAGGCAAAAAACGAAAACGAATCGGCAAGATATTACACGTTCCGTTTTTTAATTAGTTTTCATCCAATCATGAAATGCTTTCGTGGTCTGTTAAATGGGAGATGAAAGTTCTAAACACTGCAGAAAAAAGCTTAATTAACGCGTGGAATACAGTTTTTCTCTGCAATGTTCGACCTTTATATACCCCATTCAACAACCAAAGAAAGATATATCATCTTTTTACAGGTTTTCTATATTTGTTTTAAAGGGGCATGGACACGTTGCTGAGCTAAAAATGCTTCAAATTTTTTTAGCATTTCCGATTTTTAATGTTAGCAATGCTCACTTAGGGTGTTTTCCTATGGTCTGCAAAATTTGAACGTCATTTGGGTTGAGATACCGCACTGTATTAATTCATCACTATGTAAACAAACGCCAAGTTTGGCGGATGTCCAGAAGGGGGGTCCCAGGGGGTGCTGGACGCCCCCTTCTTTGCGCAAACCAAAAAAAAATTAAAATAAAAAGGAAAGGGGGGAAAAAGAGAGAAAGAAGGAGGGGAGACAACAAAAATTGTATAAAAATATTACTGATGAATTGATTAGTTTTAGGAATGAAATGTTAAGTGAATGATTCAACCGGGAAAAAATAATTTATCTTCTAGGTTTTGTATAAGCGCAGGAAGCACAATAAAATGCAATGCCATAATGTTTATAGTTGCACCACTACCGCTACTCTTCTTTTTTTCAATATGGTGGCGTTAATAGCATGTGGCTTGAATTCGCCAAAAACATTTCGCATTTTGCTATGTTTCTGGGTAGTTCAACTTTTAAGCTATTCAATCAAAATTTAAATATTAGCTTGCGTACTGCACTTCCAATATAAACAACATCAAAACGGTGCAAGTAGTTTACCTGTAATTCAATCTAGGGCTGAATTCCATACTAAAACATATTTCATTTTTTTTTAAAATAATAAAAATGTCGAAATTTATTTATTAGATCAAAATTCAAGCACCGATATTATAGTACACAAATATCTGAATTAATTTTCAGTAGTCTTCACTATCGTTTATTAAAAAATCATCCAAAAATCTCTTATACATTTATCGGGACTTCAGCCTATATAACAATATTAAAGGTGCCGCAGTACTCTGGACATAAGCGTTTTCAAAGTTATTCATTACTTCAATGAAACAGAAAAGAAGTTTTATGACTTTGTTGTTGAATTATCATTAGAAAATTCTATTCAGAAGGCTTTGAATGAAAGCAAAATGACATTTTCCGCCCTAAAAATGCATTTGTATATGCTATAGTACATTAAAATTCCCAAAACTGAAGTCATTATTTTATAATTTTTCAACCTTCAACTTGATGTTGAATTTTTTCATGATTATCGTTATATTTATCGTTAAGACTAATGCAAAATAATATTATTGAGTAATAACACACATTTCAAACACTAATCAAATTTTCAGGTTTTGAATACTATATTACTTCCATCCTTTAGTTCGATCGGTAGAAGCAATGTGTGTTGTTCTTAACAGCGTTGGTTTCGTATCAACCTACATATAAGAAAAAAATTCAACACCCCTAAAAAGTAGACTTCTTAAAGCTCTACAAACCCAAGAGCTTCCGGGGCTTCGCCCCTGGCCCCAACTTTAGCTTCAGACCCAGCCTTAACTTATCCTTGACTCTTTTTCAACAAATACCCCCCCCCCCGCC
Organism: Ostrea lurida; assembly: GCA_903981925.1. NCBI lineage: Eukaryota > Metazoa > Mollusca > Bivalvia > Ostreida > Ostreidae > Ostrea > Ostrea lurida. Next base: position 10,981 of record CAJDSM010053120.1, on the reverse strand, counting down.
CCCCACCTTTCGAAATAACAAGATCCTGATCAGCACTGCGAACCATTATATCCTCTTTATATTGAATAACATTTGATAAAAATCATTGATAAAACTAAGGCATTTTCGCGTATAGATACGTCCCAAGACATAAAAGGGGCTTTGGTTGGGGGTGCAAAAGTACGTTTAAAAAAATCAAGTGCTAGAGCCCCCCTTTCACATTTTCCCTGCGATTTCTCGCCTGAATGAAGCTTGACGTCCAGTTTTTGTTTACCCTACATCTGAATATGCAGTCTACGGTTCGCGTTTAAGCATATTTTTTCATATTAACAAGTTATTCTGAACACAATTAAACAAAGTTCCTAGTGATGTCTCACATCTCGTTTTGTTTTAAAATGGTATTTAATGGAAGCAATCTTTATGTAAACAAAAAACTATAAGGTCTGAGCCTTGTTTCACATGTGAAGAATCTGTAAGTGCTGTATTCTCTGCAACTCACAACAAATGGCGTTCAAATTTTTTGCTGACATTAGAAATACCCTAAAATGACATTGTAGACATTTAAAAATGGAAATCTAAAAATTTGAACATTTTTAGATCAGAACCGTGTCCATGCCCCTTTAACATGGATAATTTCACATATATCATTGATATGTCAGTTATTGAAAATCACCTGACCTTTACTTGTTTCCATATTTGGTAATAATTTCCATATTTGGACAATGGTAAAGGGAAATAGTCCAAGGACAAAATCTAAACACATAAAATAAATTATCATAACAAAAACATTTTTTTTTTGCTTTATTGAACTGCAAGATGATCTACAATATGTACATATCACTGCACAATGCGTTCAAAATGTAGTTCATGGAATATATATCATACGCGAAAACAGACGGCACCAAAAACAAAAAACAAAAACAAAAAAAACCCCAAAAAAATCTATGTCGAACTGAACATGTGTGCCTTTCAAACTCTATAAAACGCATCAAAATCTTACTGGATTAGCATATCGGATCTCGGGAGTTTTAAATACAGTTAACTCTCGTTACAAGGGCCACAAGCGTTTCCGATCATTTTGCCGTTTTAACAAATCTGCCGTTGTAACAAATTGCCTATTTTACTCTCGGATTTTACTGGTACGAGTTATTCCCCATTGTTTAATCTTCAGCACAATGTGCAATTGCGATCTCCGTAGACATTCACCGTGCGTTTATTTTCAGTACGGTACAAATACACTCATGTTCCCCTGTCTCTTTATTTTTAAAATCTTAAGTGTAAAAGTATTGCCGATAGCATGTCTTTTACACGGGTCGTTGAAGAATCTCAGAAAACCTGCCGTTTTATCGAATTTTATATAGTGTCAAAATGCACATTTGTTACCGATTAGTAGGCCTACTGCCGATGCTGAAGTGCGAATATGCCGTTATATCAAGCGAAATAAATAGTGTGCAGATTTGTTACCAACACAATTCTGCCGTTAAGCGAATTTGCTGGCATATCGAATGCCGCTATAACGAGTACTTCAAATACCAAATATATATCGCATCCATATATAGTAACTGAAAGCATCATTTAAGCACAATACACTATCAGCAAGTTCTAAATTCTTACTGTTATTCTAAACAGACTAGACGTGCTTTGGAATTCAGCGTAGAACTGGGTAAGCTTGTCCACCATCTACAGAAGGAGCGCGACATGAGTGTATTGTACCTCAGCGCCCTGGGACCACAAACACGAACTTTCTTATTGGCCGAGTATATCGAGACTGACCAAGCCATCAGTAAACTCTCAAGGTGGCCCGGAAACCTGGACGAACTAGAACGAGAAAAATTTGACACCCGCGAAAATTTACAACAATACCTTTCTCGACGACGTCAAGTTTTAAGTCCTACAAGATACAGCCTACAAGACGAGATAGAATTTTATTCCAGTATCATTGAGGTGGTCATTATTTGGATGTATAACTCTATCAACGAGTCAAAATTCGCATTGGTTTGGAAGACTTTAGTAGCCTACCAGAAATTGACCAGTGCGAAGGAGGCTGTCGGTGTGGAGAGAGCATTGGGCACTGTGTATTACGCCAATGGGGGCTTCGAAAACCATGCTTATTTTGAGATGTACAATAACAGGGTTCATAACTTCCGAGCGTATTACAAGACAGCGAGGAGGTACTCCAAACGTGTGGTGGATTTGTACACGGTGAACGTGGCATCCGCCGGTAATAACGTCACGGAAATCATCGATAGTTACAGATTCGAGATCCAGCAACACGTCCAAGGCATCAACTACACGCAGGCGAATCTAGCCAAGGCGCGATGGTGGTTTGACAATATGACGCTGTATCTTGACACTTTGCTGGACATCCAACAAGACCTTGGTAACGAGATTCTGTTTGTTCTGGACAGCGTATTGGAGGATGCTACCCGAGACTTGGCAGTGAGTGCCATTTTCCTGGTCGTCGTCATTCTAATGTGCCCATTGATTATTTTCGTAACGGAAAACCTGACCAGCGTCATTCAGAAATATGCTTTAACGCTCGTTGACAAAACAAAAGAACTCACTTTAGAGAAAAAAGTGACAGACTCATTGCTATACCAGATGGTACCCAAACAGGTAGCCGATAAATTGAAAAAGAGCGTTCACATTGATGCCGAGTATTTTAAATCTGTGACGATATTTTTTTCCGATATATGTGGATTCGCCACCATTTCCACTACTTCGTCTCCGATGGACATAGTTCAGCTCCTCAACACAATATACGTCACCATTGACGATCTTTTAGATGATTATGACGTGTATAAGGTGGAGACGATCAATGATTGCTACATGGTGGCTTCCGGTATGTGCACATTTACTTGTAGATTTGGTCGAACCTTGATTTCAAGATTGTAGTTTAAATTGGGTACTTTTTTAAAGGTTTGCCAAACAGAAACAAAGACAAACACGCCGGAGAAATCGCAATCTTTGCCTTGGACCTTTTGGCGTTGATGAAACACAAACAATTTACAATCCTTGGAGATAGACGAATAGAGCTAAGAATCGGTGTAAACTCGGGTTTGTAGTTAGGTTGTCTGAAATACTTTTTGAGTTCGTGGGTATTTTTTGGGTTTTTTTATGGGTTTTTTTGGGGGGGTGTTTGTTGTTGTTTTTTTTGGGTTTTTTTTTTTTTTAAATTTTATTTCCTGAACGGAAACACTTCTCATGTTTAACACCTATTTTTTTCCTGGCTTTAGGACCCTGTATGGCGGGTATAGTGGGCTCTATCCTACCACGATACTGTCTGTTCGGTGATACAGTTAACACAGCGTCCAGGATGAAGTCTATCAGTTTACGTAAGTAGGAAGTAATGAAAACTTTTACTGAAGTTAGTTATATATACCCAGTACAACTTGATACTCAAGCTTTTGTTGTGATGACAGCAAACCGGATAAACATCAGTCAGTCCACCTACACAGCTCTGCATAAAATTGGCGGGTTTGTCGTACGGAAGCGAGGCACAGTTCTTGTCAAGGTAACGTAGTTTCAATTGTAATTTAAGCACTCAGAAATGTAAAGAATGCACTATGTATACGAAAATCCATTTCAGGGCAAAGGTGAGATGGTCACGTATTGGTTGATTGGAAAGAAAAAGTCGGAAGAAGGTGGGTCAGTTCATCTCAGTGACTCCGACTCTACGGATGAGGTGGATGCTCCGAAAGAAGAGCTACCAGGGGAGATTACTCAGTTCACAAACCCGCACTTGCGCTCTGCCCTCTCTCTACCACTTCCGGGTCGCCAGGCTGCCATAATATTAAACTACTCCCAGCAGCATGGAAACACACCGCATGAAACTTCATTGAAAACTGAAGAGAAGACAGAGAAGGAAAAAACAAGCCTGAGGGCACTAATTTCTGAGAAACTTGATAAAGTCGCTCGCGTGTTGCCAAATACTTTCCAACTAACAGAAGAAAATGGAGAGAAGGAAGAAGACAAGTGACGAAATAAGATTGAATTTTTAAAAATCTTTAAATATGTTAAAAAATGATATTTGATATATTTGAATGTTGACGTTATTTGTTTTTAGCCTTATGAATATCAGTAAAATAATTTTGGTTATGGTAATGTTTGTTCGACCTGTTAAACAAGATATATTAAGTTTTAATGAAAAGTAGTACATGTAGTAGAATACTTGGAGTCTTGGCTGTTCATTTCAATAAGATGACATCATTTTAATATTCTACCCTCAGAGTAAAAACTATGAAGTAAAGTATGTATACATCATCGTCAATAAAGTTATAATTTATGATGGTAGAAATATGTAACAGTTCTTTAAGACTTCTTCACGGCACAATTTTTCTCCTTTATTAAAATTGACATCGCAGCTCTATTAAGTGGTAGGCCTTCTATGAGGCAGATACCAATGGAAATACCAAACTCGTACAATAAGGTACTTCTGTTAAACGGATTATTTTACGATGTCAGCCAAGTCATCTTTGTACAGAAAATACTAGTAAAAATTCAACATCATCTCTGTATGATGTCTGAATAATGGCTAAAACAAAGATCATATGAGAAGTAATTTGCTCTTTTCGTTTCAAAATTCACTTGATCCTCCCCTCAAGGCATACATTTTCATAAAAATAAAGTCTAATAATGACATTTTCTGGTATTTGATGACTTTTTTGTATGATATAAAAAGGTAAATAGTCTTGCATTTTATTATATATTTCTTTTAATTTCAAAATCTATTTTTAAAGAGCAGGGAAGTAAACAGTACATGATGAGCCTACATTTATTTTCTGTCATGAAAATTGGTTAAAAACTTCACTTCCAAGTTACTTTATCGATAAATAAATTGCATGTACTGATTATGTAGAACTGAAAAGGTTGCCCTCAAATCTAGACGCTTCATCTGTAGCTTTAAGCGAATTTGTGCGGTGCAAACCATTTGTATTTGTCAGCGTTAAACGAAGACTTCTTGCGTAAATTATAAGGAATGAATTCAAAGTATAATTTTTCATATTTTTTAAAATGTGATATTGGTGTCAGACAAGGGGAAAACCTGTCACATTTGCTACTTCCATTAGTGAAAAATGAAAATAACGAACAGTGATCAATTTCATAAATCTTATAAAGAACGAACCATTGGAAACTTTAGACGTTGCATATACCAAGCGACAAGGAGCATGCAGTGAGTTTCCTCTGTTGACCTGTCACACCTGCAGTGAGCCCTCTATCTTGATTACAGGTAAACGGAGTAATCAGTAGTCAAAATAAGTGTATAAAGAATGGCCTAATAATAGGTATGAAGCACGTCAGACGGCAATTGGCCTGACGAAAGGTTGTATTTGGAAATAATATTATTATAACGGCCATAAAATTTGCGATAAACTGACTACAAACGATACTTTAAAACCCTGTAACATAACGATATTTGTCAGTAGCTTTTCTCCATATAATGAATTAATTATACGCAGAACATGCTCTTGCTTATCAAATTAGTTAAGAGACTTAAACACCATATGCAAGTGATACTGAAATATTGCTACATACATATGGGGAAGTTGATGATTGAGCATAAGCTCGGGTAGTGTTTGGTATAGATTGTAAGTTTGCTGTCTGGATGAACACATCTTTTTGAAATTGGGATTATTTGTCGCCAACATGCTATGCATAGTTATAAAATACTATTTGTAGATGTCTCTATATATGATAATACATCTGCTTGATTTTTCGGCGTCATTTATATCATTTACATAAATATTCGTACTAAAACTACTCTGATTCTACACACAAGTACTCTGAAGTTGAAATTAAAGCATTGTTGGAGTTCCTCATTGACAATATCTTTGTAGTTTTTGGCGATCAGGTCTTCCAGCGGCCTATTGGAATTCCCATGGGCACGAACTGTGCTCCTTTGTTAGCTGACCTGTATTTATATTCTTATGAGGCAGAATTCATTCAAAAGCTTCTACATGAAAAGAAGAATTCTCTAGCGGTGGCCTTTAACCTGATATTTCGATGTAAAGGCAAAGATAACGAACAGTGGTAAATCGCGTAAGTCCCAAATAGAATACAAAAACAAGAGTTGGGCAAACACGGACCCCTGGACATACCAAGGGTTCGATCAGGTACCTAGGAGGAATAAGCATCCCCTGTTGACCGGTCACACCCGCCGTGAGCCCATAGTCTTGACCAAGTAAACGGAGCCATCCGAATAGTCAAGTCAGTGTGTAAAAAACGGCTTAACAATTGTTATGAAACACATCAGATAGCATTTGATTCAATACTAGGTCATACTGGTAAACAAATTGTTGTAACGACCAGAGAATTTACGAAATACTGCCTTTAAACGTGACTGTTGAAACCCCTGCAACAACATTGTTTGTACATGTAAGTAGCCTGCTCGATTCAAAAACTGATCATACACAGAACAAGCTCTTGCGTATCGAATAAAGTGAGAGACATCCACACCATATGGCAGGTGATGATGGAATATTGCTACATAAACGATGGAGAAGCTGAAATCATCCCGTTTGTCATAAGTTGAGTAGTTATAAATACAGATATATTACGACGTATAATGATTTTCATTTATATGTCGATTCAATATTTCCCAGCGAACTAGAAATAAAAGACACCACAGTCTTCCAAGTCTGCTTCTTACTTGGATATTTTACTGAACATAGACATTAATGGCAAACTAACAACTCAACTTTATGACAAGCGGAACGATTTCAGCTTCTCCATCGTCAACGTCCCATATTTTTGTAGCAATATTCCATCATCACCTGCATACATGTCTCACAACTTATACGATACGCAAGAGCTTGTTCTGCGTATGATCAGTTTTTTTAATCGAGGCAAGCTACTTACAACAAGTTGTTGTTGGAGGGGTTTCAATAGTCACGTTTAAAGGCAGCATTTCGCAAATTCGTTGGTCGTTATAATCATTTATTTTACTAGTATGACCTGCCATTAGGTCAAATGCTGTCTGATGTGTTTCATAACAATTATTGTTCAGCCGTTTTTCATAAACTGACTTGACTACGGATTACTCCGTTTACCAGATCACGAAAAATGGGCTTACAGCGGGTCAACAGGGTATGCTTACTCCTCCTATACACATGACCCCACCTCCGGTGTGTCCAGAGGTCTGTGTTTGCCCAACTGTTTTTTGGGGTTTTTTTGGTTTGTTTTTTTGGTTGTATTCTATTTCGGACTTACGAGATTGGTCACTGCATGTTCCTTATCTTTGCCTTTACATGTAACTACATTGTATAGGTTGAAAGATTTACTAAAGCGATGTCACTAAATGCCAACGTTGGAGTTGATTTTGAAGTATTGAGCATACTCATATTCTTACTAGTGCATTGACGTTGATTTAACAAATCATTTATACAGAATACAAAAATAAAACTGCTAAAACTCTCCCTTGTCTTACATCTTTTGCAACACAAAACCATTTTGACATATATCCGTTAACAACAATAGCGCTTTGCGTATCAATGTGACAGCCATCAATGATGACCATATTCTACCATTCACCTCTAATTTAAACAGTTTAACTATCAAACCTTTATTCGAAAACAGAGTCAAAAAGTTTGGTGCTGTCTCAAAAGGCGGTGTATTCGTAAACTACTTTTTTTTTTCTCTCTCGATATTATGATAAAAGATGCTGTAATACAACTTACACCCTTTTGATAAAATTATTGCTAAATATTTGGGAATTGCACATTATAGAAAATAAATGATTATATACAGTCATAGATGATTTTTTTTTTCAAAAACTTTAAGAATTGTTCATTGTAATTATATACAAATAGGCGAAGGTAACATCGTGATAAACGTAATCATAATCCAAAAAACATATACAAAATCGAGTGTTGGGCAACACGGACCTCCGACAAAGCGAAGGTAGGATCAGGTGCCATGGAGGAGTAAGCATCATCTGCTGACCGGTCACACCCGCCGTGAGCACGTAGTCGAAATAAAATCACAAGAAATATAAGAAACCCAGTGGCATAGAGATTTTGAGTTATACATGCAAGTCTGCTCTTTAAAAGGGGTGAGCGATCTGATACATATTTAGAAAAGATAGACCTTTAAATTTAACAAATTTAACAGGATTAAACGAAATGTATGAATTGGGAAAGAAAACACGATGATATTAACATTTTTGAAGTGCAAACTAAATTTTGGTCTCTAAAGGCTTTGTGAATTCCTAGAACTTTTAAGTTTAGTACTGTTCATATAAAGTATCGATCCTACCCGAAAGACCTGTGACTCTCATTTCTAATTGTCCAGCGTTTGACAAAGGAGCAGTCAAAGTTTACATCTTAGGTTGGAAGTGATCATGACACAAGCGGGGCTCTAACTCATCTACGTACAGTATATTCAAGTTCGTTTCAATCATATCCCTTAAAAGCGGGAAAAGGGCGGGTCACAGTAGGTATTTGAAGTGTTCAACAAAAAACTATATGGACATTCTGTAAACATTTAATCCTCTCTCAAGAACCATGTGCATTGTAGAAATTTCCATGGTGGTTCAAACCACGACCCTGTGAAGAACGGGTCTGTCTGTTTGTCCGCAAAAACTTTAACATTGGCCCTAACTTTTGAATGGCAAGTGATGGGGCTTTCATATTTCACATGTGTATTCCTTATGCCAAGCCCAAAATGTTTGACCTCCTGACCTTAGCCTTGAAGTTTGACCTAATTTTCAAAAACTTAAACATTGGCCATAACTTTTGAATGGTAAGTGATATATTTTTCATATTTCACATGTGTATTCCTTATGCCAAGCCCAAAATGTTTGACCTCCTGACCTTAGCCTTGAAGTTTGACCTAATTTTCAAAAACTTAAACATTGGCCATAACTTTTGAATGGTAAGTGATATATTTTTCATATTTCACATGCATAATCCTTTTGGCAAGCCCCTTTCACTGGCATGTGGAATCCGGGGGCATCAGTGTTTCACAAACACATCTTGTTCTCTCAAGAACTACGTATTTAAACTCATATCTCTATTCGTTATTATCATTTCTTTAACACTTGAAACCCAAAGGTACCGGTATAGAATGTAAGTCATAATTATTTAGGGGGTTATGTTAAATGAAGAAAAATGCGTTCAACTGCAGCAACACACACACACGACACACACACAGGCTTTTACGTACAGCACACACAACACTACAACACACACATGTACACACACCACACACACAACACACACAGCACACACACACACACACACACACACACACACACAACACACACACACACACACACACACACACACACACCACACACTCTCTCTCTCTCTCTCTCTCTCTCTCTCTCTCTCTCTCTCTCTCTCTCTCTCTCTCTCTCTCTCTCTCTCTCTCTCTCTCTCTCTCTCTCTCTCTCTCTCTCTCTCTTCGCTTTCTTCTCTTCTCCGTTTTTTTTTTTTACTTCTTTTGGTACTTAACTTTCTTTGGTTTGGTGTGCTCATTCATGTTAATGTAATTTCTATGTATTTAGCTGTATGTAGTTTGTCAAATTAATTTAAAACTGACAAAATAACGGTTTACGAAACCCAAAGAGTGTGCTGGCATAATTAGGCAGTGCTAAGTGAGACTATAATTTTCTCTTGTTATTGCCCATAGTTGTGGAAGCAAATCGCACCAATTTTCCTTAACTTCTAATGGTTCGATGCATTTAGCGCCTTATTTTGTCAACGGAAACGTATTCATTGTCATAGTAACATAAAACAAACCTTATTGCTACCGAAATTGTTGTGATGTGATCTTGTAAACGTTAAAATAAGATAGATTTTGGTTTTCTGGATTATTCGTGTTTATTTAATTTCTTATTTCAAAGGTATGGTTTTCTTTTCATTTTGAGTATTTAAAGATTCGTTTGACGTGGTCTTACCAAAATGACCATTAATGTATTTTTTCTTATTGGTTATAAGACATAAAGATAATTAATTTAGACTGAAGAAAAATGTTTACATATATAATGTAGAACAATTATGTTTTTGAAATATCCGCGAGAAAGCGTATTGTGAATATACATATATGAGTCAACTTGTATATTAATCACTGCTTGATTAAATGCCTTTCTGTGTAAGTGGGAAAAAATCTTTGTTTTTGATGTTTTGTTTTGTTTTTTCAATTGTATCGTGGTATCCTATGATAAAATATATACGACATACTATTTTGGCAACCAAGTTAAAATCGACTGGCAATTCAAAGACTATTTACCGATTTTCGATCTTGCAAAACTTACAAAATTCGAATGAGCATTTTTTTTTTTAAATCTTGTATAGAAAGATGTTGATTAAAAATTGAGAAAGCTTGCAGTGTTTCGTGGATATCAGAATCCCGGACAAATTATTGTAATGTACTCAATTCAGTTATGTAAAAATTGCACCCTCTAATTAATCAGCCATGCAAATACTTACATCGAACCATTCTCTTGTGAAAACTTTGAATTAAATCCCTGCCATAGTTTTTACTGTAATAAACATTTAAAACAGAGTCGAAAATATAACATTAACAGAAGTCATTACAGAATAAACCCGCGTTTTGTTAAAAATAGGAAATGATGTCCTTTCATTTCAATCTGAAATAATGCTGAAAATTCAAACTCATAATAAATTTTATTGTCTTATGAATATTGATATTCTAAGGATTAGATCTATTTGAAAAATTTACTTTTTATTTTAGCTTATTTCCAGTTTATGGCAGGGCTGGGCGGTCAAAACTGTCCCAACCGTCCCCGGTTTTAACCAGCAGTTTTAACCGGTTGTAACCGCCCCGCGGTGAACACTCCCAAAATGGTCAATAGTGGTCAATACT
>CAJDSM010053111.1:9085-27232 GCA_903981925.1 Ostrea lurida | reverse complement strand
ACTGGGCCAGAAAGCTGGAATTTATATGAAAGCTTCTGATGTATGTGGACGATTCAAGTTTGTTCAAATCTGACACCTGGGGGTACGATGGGCCCATAAGGGGATCAAAGTTTAACATATGATTATATGGGAAAATTTAAAAATTTTTTGCTCAAGAAACTATGGGCAGAGAAAGCTGGAAATTTATATGAACGCTCTGATATAGTGGAGATTCAGAGTTTGTCTTCAAGATCATGACCCCAGGGGTACATGGGGCCCAAATAGGCGGATCGAAATTTTACATTATGATTATGATAGGGAAAATGCTTTTTAAATCTTCTTCTGCAAGAACACTGAGTCCAGAAAAGCTGAATTTATATGAAAAGTCTGATATAGGAGATTCAGTTTGTTCAATTATGACCGGGGGTACGGATGAGGCCACAATAGGGGATCAATGTTTACACTTAGGGGAACTCTTTAAAAATCTTTTCTCAAGAACCACTGGGCAGAAAAGCTGAAATTTATATGAAAGCTATCTGATTAGTGGGAAATTCAAGTTTGTTTTCAAATCAATGACCCCGGAGGTAGATGGGGCCAATAAGGGGACAAAGTTTTACACATGGATTATATAGGGAAAATGTTTTAAAATCTTCTAAGAACACTTGAGCAGAAAGCTGAAATTTATATGAAAGTTCCTGATATATTGGAGTTCAGTTTTTGTTTCAAATATGAGTGGTTCTTGAGAAGATTTTTCCTATATAATGATACGTAAAACTTTGATTCCCTATTGTGGCTTCCATCGTACCCCCGGGGTCATGATTTGAACAAACATTGAATCTCCACTATATCAGGAAGCTTTCATATATAATTTCAGCTTTTCTGGCCCAGTGGTTCTTGAGAAGAAGATTTTTAAATGAACACCCTATTTTTGCATTTTCGTGATTATCTCCCTTTGATGAGGGCCTGGTCCTTCATTTGAACAAACTTGATTCCCCTTCACCCAAGGATAATTTGTACCAAGTTTGGTTGAATTTGGCCCAGCGGTTCTTGAGAAGTAGAAAATGTAAAAAGTTAACAGACGGACGGACAGACGATGGACAAAAGGCGATCAGAATAGCTCACTTGAGCCTTCGGCTCAGGTGAGCTAAAAAGGAACATTTTTAAGCAGAAGAGGGGAAATTTACAGTAAATACAGCTGGAACTTCCTTTTATTGTGAAAAAAATCAAAACTAATGGAACCATGGGTGGAGTCATACTTGTGTTAATTTTCATCAAAAGTTTTTAAAAACATTGTACATGTACATGATTAAAATGACACTTTATGAATGTATAAAAGGGAAAAATATATGATGTAATGCTAATTCACTGGTGCCATTTCAGGCCTGTACATAGACTTTTGAGGAGGGAAGAGCAAGATTTTATGCAAGTTAATAGTCCATGTAATGTTCAGAGAGGGACTCTAATTGTGTATTTTGCTTTTTGCAGGGGTTGAGTGATGCCTTTTCACCTATAGTTTGACCTTTAATCAAATTGTTAGCAAATTCATAATCGATGAATGGGTCCTAGATTTTTTTTTTAATGACTCAACCAGCGGGGCCTGCCGTGATCTTTTTTCTAGTTCATTCAGTATCTTCATCAAATTTTCAGTAAAGTTTTCATTTGGATAGATGTAACATGTTTATTTTACAGAAAAATCACATTTCATTGCATACAGACCCTTTAAAACTGATATATACGTACTAGTATGCTCGTTGCAAGCACTATAAGTCACATGTATTATAGCGAGCAAAGCTCGCGACGCAACAAGCTTGCTTCAATGATTAAGAAGACATGTCACGTCACATGATATGATTTGCTCTCTATCAGCTGAAAAATTGTGACTGAGTTTCGACCCACAATGCGTCCGCAAAAATGTCGTTCTCACTGCGGTATACATCATTGACAACACCGTAAATAAAATAAATATGTTGTTTGGATAGTACCACAAATGTTTTAAAATTCCAAACAAGCTTTTTCATACCTTCATATGTTTAGCTGTTGTTGATAACTGCATGCTTAGTTTGAAAGAAAACAAAACATTGCAGCTAATACAATGCAGGGTGTCAAGCCATTGACCAAACCTATATAGGAAAATAGGATTTTTCCAATCAAAAATATAGGGTATATATAGGATATTTTTCATGAATTTTAAACCTATATGTATGGCCTCCTCCTCACCTTTAGCCATACCAAACCTCCCCCTTTTACTCAATGCAGTATATACATTGTATAATCAAATAAAACATGTTCTGTGTGTTCTAGGTCCATTTGTTACATTTTAAAGTCATGTTACCCAGAGATATATAAATGTTATTTGTTAATCAATCTAAAAGATCATATACATGTACTATGAAAAAGAATGTGCTGATCGACAGTTAGATTGCCAAATACAAGTACATTCAAATTTATCAAATGATCATTAAAATTGTTTTAGTAAAACAAATGTCTTCCCTCTCCTAAATTGAAAGTGCTCCAAATTACTACCCCTGCCTTTAATGTACTACATGGTATGGAGAAGATAGCACAAGCAGGAACATAGACATGATGAACTGTGCTTTGAGAGAGATGGTGAATATCTTGAAACCGATGTGACCCTTGCACATGAAAAAGGCTACAAAACACTCCTCCTTGGTTCATTGTAAATTGTAGGAAAATAGTATATCCCTAGTTCAAACAATATGAACAACATGTAATGATAATAAAGTATTGAATTTTTTTTTCAAAGCTTTCCAGTATGCCATATAAGAAGAGGAGTGTTCACAAGCTATTTTACATCCACACCCCTCTTAGATCCGCTATAACATTTATGATAACAATTGGATCCTCCTGTCCTGATAATATGCACATCTGTAAATGCATTGAGGTATTGTACAAATTAAGTTTAAGGTCTATCTAATAATCTGTATAGGATTAGTGTTTGCGAGCTATTTTACATCCACACCCCCTTAGATCCACCCTAACTTGTAGAATAATTGGATCCTCCTGGCAATATGCACATCTACAAAGAGTTTTGAAGAATTGTACAAAATTTCACATCTACCTGATAAGTTTTATAGGAGAAGAAGTGTTCACAAGCTACACTTGCATGCCAAATTAAAAGTCACGAAACACTTTTTTACTATATATTTCATGAAATCCGAATTACCTCACCAAGCTCTTGTGTTTTTATCTTAGACAGATTCGGATGAAATTTTACCATCAGAATCAGTAAAATGTTTGCAGTTTCTTCCATTGATTTTAAATTTTTCATCCACCAGTGATTTATTAACTTTTGCATGACTTTATCAGTGAACAAAATTTGTTCATTCTTGTAAAGGATATATAGCAGACAAAGGAGCTTTAAAATACTTTACTTTGTGTTTGAGATAGCTATTCTGCCAAAGGTTGGAATGAATTTTTTTCAAATTATGGTAATAGAACCCCATTTAATTCTTCATTTAGTGGGTAAATTTTCATTCACATCGGAACAATATGATCTTGGAAGACCATTTTTGAAAAAACAGAGTTTTCAATTGGAAAAATATAGTGAAAAATTTGTTCTGTGGGACTTTTAATTTTGGCACGCAAGTGTATTATTTAAACACCCCCACCCCTGTTGGATTCACCATACCTAGGCACCTGGATCCCACCTCCTGTATGTCCAGGGGTCCGTGTTTGTCCCAACTCTTGTTTTTGCTATTCTATTTTAGGGACTTACCGAGATTGATCACTGTTCGTTATCTTTGCCTTTAGCTTGAAGGGAAATAATTGGATCATTCTGCCAGACAAATGGCAATGAAAGCATTGTACAGAGTTTCAAGTCATATCTGATTAGGGACCATATTACACTCCTACCCCTGTTGGATTCCACCATAGGAAAATAATTGGATCCTCCTGACCTAAATATGCACATCTACAAATGCAATGAAGCAATGTACAAAGTTTCAAGCGCTATTTGAAAAAGCGGTGTAGGGAGAAGTGCATGAAATTTGTGACAGAACGGCCCCAGAAAGCTACAGAAACAATGTCAATCTCCCCCTACAAGAGAGCGGCTTCCAGGGGAGACATAAAGTTGTCATATCAAATTTTCCAAAGCAAATTTTTTTTTTGTTAGAAATTGATACTCCCAAGAACACCAGGACAATATTGCTTATATATCATGTTAGCTTACCTTAATACTATAGGCAAAAACTATAAGCCATTAACACCCATCCATACCCCTACTCAAATTAAAATAACTCTTCAATATCAAAATGACACCATATAGGGAAATGTAAAAAAAACCTTTTTCTTCTTGTTTGATGAAAATATAGGATTATTTAGTCAATATATAGGAATTTTGGTAAAATATAGGAAATATAGCAAAACCCTGAAAATAGGAAAAATATAGGATCACTTGACACCCTGACAACGTCACCATTTATGCATCTGTTCACATCGACAATTATGACGTCATAATGAAACGGGGTTTCATATCGACTGTTCATTTTTCCCCCGCATTAAAATGAAGAGGCTGATATTTTATTTGCAAGATGTTTTTAGGGTCTTCGCTCACACCACGTAGCACGGTCAACATATTAATACTAATATAATATTCATAACCCCTCCTCTTTTCGTAAGCTGATCACCTGTTCGACAGGAAGACATTTATAACGTGTATCTACTTAGCTTTATTTTCAAATTGTTCTATTGAATTCATCATTAAGTATGACCCAATGATATATTTTTGAATTTTTGGAATATGATTATTACCTCTTCAAAAATTCCTACAGAAACATGCCCGAATCAGCAGCTTCCCATTTTCCTCCTTCCATTTCAAATCTCTTGGCATTCCTGTGAGACATTGAATATCTCTTCATTTAGCACCTTCTTCTTTTGTGTTATGTCGCATCAATTCTAATTCAAGGAGCTGGTCATTTCACAAAACCTTGATTTAAATGAGAGGAAAAAGCACATTTCTCCATCATTCTGTGCTATTCAAAATCAACACTAGTAAACTCAATTTTGAACTGAAAACTCCTTGTATAAACCATTAAATAAATCGTTTGCTCTGGTTATATAGTATGAGGAGTTTCTGTCAAAACAAGCTTTAACAACCTGCATGTGCATTAATGTTAACTGTTGACTACATCTGATGGTTGCATGTGTTCTGTAAAGCTTGAGGACCAAACTGTTTTCTGTTACCTGCAGAGGTTTCAGGCTAAGTTTGAACTTTCCGTCTTGAGGGGTTCAACGAGACAATCTCAATTGCATTTATTTGACATTTTACTCTGCAATCAACATCAACAAAATGCACTCCTGTTTAAAAATAGAATTACCAAAACACCTTATAATAAATTCATACTTATAATGAAGATTTGTACAGCAAAATAATACAACAACAAAAATGATCAAATATAACGATCGAGAAATTTAAAAAATATTTTTTTTTTTTTTATTTTTTATAATTTTTTTCACAAATCAGAATCATATAAATCATTATTAACAATGAATATTTTTTTATGCTATATCCCTCACACACAAACACATGCACGCAGACACACATACCACAACCTCGGTTGCATAAATATGATAAAAAATCAGATAACGAGAATTAAAAAATATATAAGCAATTGAGAATTCAAGATTCATTTCCACAAGTTATTTGCCCAAATGCTTGGTAAACAACTTTTTACTGTTAATTCAAATTTTGTTTTATGTTTTTTTTTCTCAATATGATGCACTCCATGGAGGTTCTTCCAATGAGCTTTGTTATGAGGCTCTTGACATAGGGTCGTATTAGCGGTCAGCGGTACGAGTTGACTAGAAATCCTTTGACTAGGTATGAGTCGGTTCCAGGGTGCGGAGTTTGACTAGAAATCCTTCCCATGCAAATCTGCCCATTATAATCATGTAACATGACATTGTACATGTAAACAGGAAGGGAGAAAATATGCAACAAACTACCAAACATGTCAGCCAGGCCCCTCTACCAACTGAGCTATCTGTCCACCAGTGATCAAACCCATCTCACCACTACATTCCCCCCCTCTTAAATGTCCTTCACATCTTTATACATCGACCAAGGATCGATCTTTTCCCCTTGCAGGCATTTGATACGCAGTTCCAGGGTCTTGGTCTACAGTACCAAATGTAACAGGAGGGAGAAAATTTAATGCAATGGACCGGACCAAACCTCAGCCCTGAATTCTCAGTCAGGCGCTTCTACAACTGAGCATCGCCACCAGCAATAAGTCACAAGCACTTCAAGGCGGTCAGCGGAAATCCCATAGTTTTGATAAATTATTGCGTTCTCTATTCATTTTCATTGGTGTGTTGATTAGGTGCATGCACGGAAGTGTGTAATGTGTAGATAAGGACAGATCACATACAAAAAGTCGTACATGCTATACTATTTATCCACACTTCAGGTGCCTGTAATTCAGACCCGTCTGACAAGTGCGATATTCTTGGAGGTATATTTATGTCAGACTACCAAAAAGACTATTGAAAAAATTATGACTATTGAAAAAATTCTTCCTGACCATCAGATTATATAATCCTAGAGAGCATTACCTCCCTTCATACAATTTCAGCCCCTTTTTTACAGCACCATATCTGAGGATATAACACAAACGCGGAGAGTCGTTCATTTTCTCCACTTTCTTTCTTCTGATGCCATTATTCTGACTGTAACCCATTTCACTTCTTACACCTGAAAAATTAATAAGCACTGAACTTTGGCTTAATTGAGTGAAGGAGACAATATATATTTTTGGCAGCTAGGTGTCAATTTCATTTGTTACGTGCCCTAATCCACTTGCCTAAATTACAAAAAGATAAAATTAAAAATAAAAGTACTTGTATACAGAATGGAAGACTCCAAAATTATGTCTAAACACAATGAATGTTGGCAGCTTTCAGAAATACATTGCAACAACCAAAGAACGAATCAGCTGATTTTTTTCCGGCCAAAATGCCACTATAATCATTTAATGGGTTGGTTTTCCCTCCCAAAAATTGGGTTATTTTTCCCATCATACACTTTATTTCCCAATTTCGAATGTAGGAAGAAATTTAAACAAAAGTTACCATAATATATAAATAATCTCTGACAAAGAAAATACGGTTTTGCTTATTTTTTTCATCCAGTTTTTAATATTCTCCAACCCACTGCACATGCAAAAGGTTTGGATGAATGATGGAGGTTAATACAATGGAGATATTCAATTATTTTTATGCATTTTTATTCATTCTAATACCCAACTACAAATGATTTTTCCCCAATTTGAGGAAAATGTCGCAAATTTTCCCAAATCAAGGGAG
The DNA here is from genome assembly GCA_903981925.1 of Ostrea lurida. Classification (NCBI taxonomy): domain Eukaryota; kingdom Metazoa; phylum Mollusca; class Bivalvia; order Ostreida; family Ostreidae; genus Ostrea; species Ostrea lurida. Next base: position 19,930 of record CAJDSM010053111.1, on the reverse strand, counting down.
GGGTGGTACGTACCACCCCTCCCTTTGATTTTGGGGAAAATTGCATGGTAGTTTAAAAACAAAAAAAAAATCACTGCGAATGCAAGTGTGCATACTAAATCCAATTTCTGTGGAAACATATCATGCATTAAAAACGTTTCAACCACTATTAACTGAAAACACAAAAACTTTTACTTCACATGATCTTACCTCTACTTTTCATTTCCATCAAATTACTATTAGCACAATGTATATCATGGTACTTTGTATATTGCTGATTGCACAACAGTAGGGAAATTAAAAATTTCTGGCTGTTTTCGTCACATTTTTCCCCCAAACAATGTTTGTATTGGAAGAAAAAAAATAAAATTCTACGGAAACATTTTATGATATTTGTAACAAAGTGACACGAGGAGATCGATCAATCCATAGACGAACAATCTTCAAAATGAAAATGAAAATGAAAGTCCTTGCACAGAGTTGTCGGCCTTTCTCTCCTGACAAGTTGACTTTAGTTTATGTCGTTTTGAAAACGTATTGATCTTTATTGTTACATTTAAAAAAACCACCTATTCATAACTAAATTATCTATTTTTTCAAAAGATGTTTCTTGTTTTTATTTTCAAGAACCCCAAAAAGAGAAACAATCGTGTACAGTTGTAAATGTACAAGTTGTCTAATTAAGCTCCTGAAATAGAAAGTAGCATGACCCAAAAAAAAGAAAAAGAAAAAAAAAAGATGGCAAATAAAGGAGTAGGCCTAGCATCTATGTGAAGTTTGTCAGAGCAATACTCCGAAATACAAGTGTCCAAAATGTTCATTAGATAGTAAGGTCTACTTGTTTGATTTTGCAACTAAGCATGTGAACTGAGTGTGTAAATAATATATATTTACCGACCGTTGCTTACGGTGTGACCGTGTTTGAGGAGCGAAGCAGAAAGTAACCAGGGCCTATTGCATTATTAGGTATTAACTTGACGTGTGCGGCAGCTTTCATTATTTTATCTTTTTTTTTTTACTCTTGTTTTGAGCGTTATGTCGAAATAACTTATTTTGGATTAAAAGTATTTCGAACACCTGTATAATACTTGTTTACAGTCTTTAGGCCAGTTCCGGATGCACCTTTTCTTAATTAACGATTTGCTGGCGGTTATAATCCAAGAAAATATTTTAGGTTCCACTTTCTTGTGAGAAGATCAGGAAGTTACTCTATGAAATAAAATGATATATCTTGAAATTGTGGTAAATATCACCAATTTTTGCATTTTCCATAACCGAGTTCAAGGTCCAGTTCCGAATTTTCACACTGCCAGTTCCGAATCACGGAGGGATGTTTGAACAACACGCAAGTCGTTCGAACGTGTACTGATCCGATATTAAATCAGTCCCAAACTTTTAAATCAGTAGTCTGTACGTTATCTGCTTAAGGATATACCCCAGTTTTTCCCCTTATGGGGAAATCAAATAAAATCAGACACCAGTTGTTAAAGTACCGTGATATTTATTTTTTGGACGTTTATTCAAACTTCGTTTTTATAGGTTTATCCAAAATTGCAGCCATTAAAAATATCTTATTAAAGATGATCAGTGGCGTAGCTAGGGCCTGAGGAAGTATAGGCACCAAATAAGGCGATGATCTGTGAGTCGCCGAGGGCTCCAGCGAGTCCAAGGCAACGCAATGGGGGGCATGCATGCCCCCGATGGAAAACAGATTTTCGGTGTTTTTCAGATCATTTTAGGCACATGTAATACACAAAAGTTTGCATGAATCTCCTTAATTGAAATTTTTCTACAAGCAACTTATCCTTTTTTTCAGAAAAAAAATGCCAAACCTGGCCTTCTCTGTGGAAAGCCATTTTACCCCCCCCCCCACCTTAATGCTGATTATTTAGGGGGGCGGGGGTATTGGGCACACATGATTTTGAATGCCATTAATTCAGAAAATGTTTTCGATTAATATATCAGACAAACCCATCTATTAATGGATTATTGTCAATTGTTGCGCTTGAAGAGAGAAAAGATACAAGATAAGAAGAGATGCAGGTGCGGGGCTTGAGCTGTTTTCCCAGGGTGTCATCAGTGGGAAGGTGTAGACTGTGGAGTTGTTGCAAGGGGTTAGGGTTGTTTGCGAGTCGTTAATTATTCTCTAATTTGTTTTGAATGATCAAAGTTTCTGAGTTTCAGAGAGATGAATTAAGTTAAGAGTTCACATAAAGGTCTTAAAGTGGAGGCGTTTATAACCCGGGGGGGGCCTCAACCTACACTTTGGGTACAGACGTCCGCTGAGATTTTCAACCCCCCCATTCATAAAAACATACCCATTCATATATTTCCTTTGTAAATTCTGACCAAATCATATATTTTTACTTTAAAATTGTGACCTGTTTATAGTATAGTTGGTGGCCCAATCAAGAAGTGCACACCACCCGGGGTTGCAGTTGATATCGTGGAAAATGTGATAATATTCATGAATTACAAAATTTATTAGAGGATGAATACCAGCGGTAAATGACCACCCTCATTGATGTAATGACAGGTTGGAATTGTTTACCATTGATTATAGCAATTTTATGAAAATTGCACCCCATTGATTATATTTTAAAACTGCCAAAAAAAGGTGACCCTAGCAAGTGTATACAAGATATAGGAAGAGACCGGGGTTTTATAAAAAGTAAGGTAAAGAAACGAACAGTGATCAATTCTCGTCATTCTCTTGCACAGAGTTGTGGTCCTTATCATCTCCCTTACATCTCTTGTCAACTCCCGTTTACAAGCTTTTTGAAAAACAATTGAAAGAATGGAAAAACACTATTGTTGAGTGTTCATTACTTTGTTAAAAATTAAATAGAAAATAACTTATTTGTTTATATTGGCTTTAAAAAAAAATTAACCGTTTTAAACGCAAAATATAGTTCTCTAACAAAATTAAAAAATTAAAACAAAATTAAAAGTTATTTGATTATTTTCTTTTTTAATATTTCACAAGTAATAAACAACTACAGAGTAGTATGTGTTTCCATTCTTTCAAATGTTTTTACAAAATTTGTAAACGACGAGTTGACAGAGATGTAAGGGAAGGGATAGGAAACAACTCTTGTGCAAGGAGAATGCAATCTCGTAAGGTCCAAAATTTGAATACAAAAACAAAAGTTGGCAAACACGGGACCCCTGACACACAGGTGTAGGGATTCAGGTGTCTAGGGAGGAGTAGAACCCCGATTTGACCGGTTCACACCCGCCGTGAAGCCCATAGTCTTGATCAGGCAAACGGAACAATCGTAGTCAGATCAGTGATGAAAAAACTGTTCAACAGTTGCTATAAAATATATTTAAGACAGCATTTGACCCAATGGTAAGGTCACTTTTGGCAAACTAATTGTTATAACGACCATAGAATTTCCAAAATGTTGCCTTTAAGCGTGATTGTCCGAGACCTCTACAACAAACAACTTGTTTGTAAGTTAGCCTGCCGTGGTAAATGACTTTTAATAAACCGAAAATATGGTTTTTAATATTTTAATTTTTTTGTTTATGAAAATTAGTGTAGGCACGTGCCTTAAGTGCCTAATGTCAGCTACGCCACGTGATAATTAATTTTTCTCCGATTCTGTTTATGATATAATACATGTATTATATCTTACAATGGGGTATCAATCCTCGTCGTTTTCGTATGGTGTGGCGAGGTATGGAAGCTTGCCGGATTCGGAAAATCTTTTGAAAACAACTAAGGCATACAATTAAATAAACTTGGATCTAGGCCTACTGTATATTCAAAATATTTGATTCAAGAAAGTAAATCGAAATACAAAACTAGTAATTTACGGTCCAACTTTATTCATATTTTTTTAAAAAAAAAATGTATTTAACCGCGGCGTGGGCGAAAACGATAGTGTGTTGTTCATAACAAAAAAAAAAAAGATAAATAAAAAAAAAAATAAAGATGTTAGCCGATGCTTATTCATTTTCACACTTACTATGATTCAGATAACATTAATTATGATTTGAAATTTCTGCTTAAATTTAAAACTTAAGTCAACATGACGAGAATGACAGCGGTTGACACGATACGGACTGATCCGGAATGGACCATGAGGTAGCGTTTATTTTCGTAAAGCCACTTGACTACATTAATAAATCAATTTGAGAAATATTTATTTATTATATTGCGAAAGATTTATCCAATTAAAATGCAATTATAATTTGTGCAAATAAAGTGTGATTATACTATAGCTAAGGCACGTTTCCAACTCCATCGCGATGTTTTTTCCAAGCGCGTAAATGACCAAGATGTCGAAGTCGTTTATGTTTATATAGAAGTTTGACAGGTTAATAACGGGGGAGGATTGAAAATTACAACAGTTTTGCATCCCTCAGTAATCATTTTTAATATGACGCACTTTGTAAGGGAGAAATTCATTTCAATAATTAAGTATTTCAAACAAATAATTTCATTAGGTGATTCGGAACTGGCCATGATCCGGAACTGGGCAACGACTTACAAGTACATCTATATGAAAATGCTTTTTTACAAAGAAGTTTTTGGTATATTTTTTGAATGAAATTGCAGCATATACATTTTAAGACTCCAAAGTGCGATGGTGTCCCCAAATTGCGATTGGTCGCCCCAAAAGTCCGATTTCTCGCCCAAATGCAAATGGTTTGTTAAGCTTACGGACGCAAAGTGCGATGGCCCTACGCCAAAGTGCGATGGTCTACACGTTACTCCAAAGTGCGATGGTCTAACACGCCAAAGTGGCAATGGTTGTTGGCAACGTTTGTGGACGTCGTTATTATGGACGTCAATCACAAAGAAATCTAACGTCAGCTTGCCCAACGAATATTTTTTCGAGGATAAGCTGAAGAAAAGGGAGATCCGAAAATTTATGAGAGAACTCGGACTCCCATGTACTCTGCTGATGTACTTTTTATCGGCTTTAGCGAGCTTTGGGCGCATGATAGGACCATCGCACTTTTGGCCTTGATGTCAGATCATCGCACTTTGGGGCATGAGGGGAACCCATCGCCACTTTGGCGTGTCAGACCATCGATTGGGGTTTGGCCGCAGGCCATCACACTGTTAGGGCGACACATCGCAACTTTGAGTACCATCGCACGTTGGAGTCCTACATACATGGTATTGAATCTGGATTGATTTAGATACATACTTATGAGTACATGGGCCCTCGTTTTTATCCGCGACCGCCATTAATCCGGACGGCTTTCACCTTCACAGAACGATTTTTACTTGGGAAACGGAATTATTTACACGTTAATTTGTTATCATTAATCCGGAAATTCGCGTTCCGGATCCCTGAACATGCAACACGGCTCGTTTTTTTACTACAAAGCGCTAATTAAAATGCATTTGTAAAATGTACCGTTAATCCGGACGATTTTTTTTCTTCGGACGATTTTAGCCAAGACGTAAATTGCAAGAAAAACATAAGCCATTCAGTCGAGGCCCTGTAATTTAAAGCGAGTAAAATTACTGCTACAATATCGCTGGCTCTTCTAGCGTGTTAAGTAGACGCGTCGGTTATTGCACGTGCCGTTCGAGGAATTTTGCACACGTCTCAATTGAATTTGAAAATAAAATCATGTACCCAAATTTACCAATCGTGTTGATGTTGATGATATATTTTATTGAACTTGTTAAATCTATACCTTGCAGTTCGATAATCCGGACTTTGAAATAAAAAAGGTACGTGTTACGAAAGATACGACTCGTTGGTTTTTATTTTACGTTTATCAATGTTCATTATATAGTAAAAAACTTCCAAACACGCACAGAGAGAGAGAGGAGGAGAGGAGAGGCGAGAGAGCGCATTTACGCGCGAAGATTGTTTGATTCTATGAGAGAGAGAACATTTACCAACGGAAGAGAGGATGTTTCTTTTGTGTTGTGAGTAGAGGAAAAAAGGCATTTCTACGGAGACGAAGAGAGAGAGATAGGGATGAGATATTTTACCAGTTAGACAGGATGTTTTATTATTGAGAGAGAGAATGGATTTTACCGGAGACGGAAGAAGAACAGTAGGATTGCTTCGTATCGATATATCAGTAGTGAGTTGGTATGTGTTGGTGAGTGAATGAGACATAGTAATATGCATGTATGTCCGACCGCAGAGAGAGAGAAAGAAGAGAACATGAGTACAGAGCACAAGCAGGAAGAGGAGAAAAGAATGAGAGATGATAAAGACCGGGACGAGGAAAGAGAATGAAGAGGGGAGGAAGAGGGAGAGAAAGAGAGGAAGAAGGAATGGAGAGAAACGTGGGGAAAGAGGGGAAGGGAAGGAAGGAGGAAGGGGGAGGAGGAAGGAAAGAGAAGAGGAGGAGGGGGGAGAAGAAGAGGAGAAGATGAGGAGAAAGGAGAAGAGAGCAGAGAGGAAGGGAAGAGGAAGAAAGAGACAAAAGAGAGAAGCAGAAGAAGAGGGAGGATGAAAAAGAAAAAAGATGCGAAGAGAGAGGAAGAGATAGAGACAAGAAGAGGAGAGGGAAGGAGGAGGTAGAGAAAGGAAAGAAGAGAGGAGGAAGAAAAGGAGAAGAAGAAGAAGAAGGGGGGAAAGAAGGAAGAGAAAAGGAAGGAGGGGGAGGTGGAGAAAAGGGAGAAAGAAGAGAGAGGAAGGAGAAGATGGGAGGAAGAAGGAAGGAATAAAGAGAAGGAAATAAGAGGAAAGGAAGAAGAAAGGAAGAAGCAGAAGAAGGAAGAGAGGGAAAGAAGGAAAGAGAGGAAGAAGAGGGAAGGAAGAGGAGAAGAGAGAGAGAAGAGGAGAGAAGGAAGAGGGAGGAGAGTGAAGGGAAAGAAGGAGAAAGAAGCAGGAGAAGGAGGAGAGAAGAAGAAAGAAGGAGGATAGGAAGGAGAGAGGAAGGAGGGAAAGGGAAGGGAAAAGAAGAGAAGGAGAGGAGAAGGGGAGAAGGGAAGAGAGGAGGGAGAGGAAGAAAAGAGGAGAAGGAAAGGAGAGGAAGGGGAAGACAGAGGAAGAAGAAAGAGAGGAAGAGACAGGAAGGAAGGGAGGGAAGGGGAGAGGAGGAGAGAGAGGAGGAGAGAGAGAGAAGGGGAGAGAGGAGGGAGGAGAAAGAGTGGAGGAAAGGAAGAAGAGAAGGAACGGAGAAAAGAGGGGGAGAAGAGGGAAAAAGGAGAGAGAAAGGAGAGGAAAGAGAACAGAGGAGAAAGAGGGAGGGGGAAAGAAGGGAGAAGGAAGGAGGGGGAAGAGAGAGAAGGAAAGGGGAAGGAAGAGAAGGAAAGAGGAAAGGGAGAGAGAGGAAAGGGGGGAAAGAGGAAGGGAAAAAGGGGAGAAAGAGAAAGAAAGGAGGAAGAAGAATGGAGGAAAAGGGAGGAAGAAGAAAAGAAGGGGAAGAAGAGGAGGAGGAAGAGAAGAGAGAGAAGGGAGAGAGGGGAGGAGAAAGAGGAGAGGAAGAGAGAGGGAGGGAGGAAAGAGAAGAGAAAGGAAACAGAGAGAAGAGAGAGGGAAAGAGGGAAAGGGAAGAAGAAAGGGAAGAGAGAAGAGAAAGAAGGAAGGAAGAAAAGGAAGAGAAGATGAAAGAGAAGAAGAGAGTAGGGAGAGAGGGAGGAAGAAAGAAAGAAGAGAAGAGGAAGAGGAAGGGAGAAGGGAGGAGAAAGATAACGGAGAGAAGAAGAGAGAGAGAGAGCAGGAGGAAAAAGAAGAAGGGAGGAGAAAGGAAAGGGGAGAAAGAGGGAGAAGAGGGAGGGGGGGAGGAAGGAGGAAGAAAGAAGAGAAGGAAAAGAGAGGAATAGAGAAGGAGAGGAAGAAAAGAAGGAAGAACAGGAAGAGGAAGAGAGTAAAAGGGAGGGAGAGAAAGAAAGGGAAGAGGGGAAGAGGAGAAGATAGAAAGGAAGAGAGGAAGAAGGAGGATAGAAGAGAGGGAGAAGGAAAGAGGAGAAGGGGGGAAAAGGAGAGAAAATGGAAAGAGGAGAAGGGGAGAAGAGGGGAGGAGAAAGAAGGAGAAGGAGAAGAAAGGAGAGAATAGAAGAGAAGCTAAGAGAAAAGAAAGGACAGAGGAAGAGAAGGATGGAAGGGAGAGAAGGAAGAGGAAAGAGAAGAGAGGAAGAAGGAAGAGGAGAGGGGGAGAGAAAAGGGAAGGAAAGAGGAAGAGGAGAGGGAAGAAGAAGAGAAAGGAAAGAGGAAAAGAAGGAGAGGGAGAAGAGGGAAAGAAGGGAAGAGAAAGGAGAAGAAGAGGAGGAGAGAGACGAAGGAAGGAGAGGAGAGAAGGAGGAGAGAAAAAGAAGAAAGACGGGAGAGAATGGAGAAGGGAAAGAAGATGGAAAGAGAAAGGAAGAAGGAGAGAGAAGAAGGAAGGAGAAGAAGGAGAAGAAGAAGAAAAAAAGAGAAGGAAAGGAGAGGGGAGGATAGGGAAGAGAGAGGGAGGAAAGGGAGAAGAGCGAGAGAAGGGAAAGAAGGAGGAGGAGGAGGAGAAAGAGGAGGAAAGGAAGGGGAAGGAGAGGAAGAACAATAGAAGGAGAAGGAGAGAAAGGAAGAAGAGGGAAGGGAGAAGAAGTAAAGGAGAGAAAGAGGAAAAGGAAGAAGAGGAAGAAAAGGAGGAGAGGAAGAGGGGAGAAGAAGAGAGGGAAGAAGGAGAAGAGGAAGGAAGAGGAAGAGGGATAGAAGGTGAGGAGGAGGAAAGAACAGAGAGGAAAAGAGAGGAGAAGGAGGGAAGCAAGAGAGAAAGGAGAGAAAAGGGTGGGGAAGGGAGGAAGAGAGGAAGAAAGAAAGGAAGGGGAGGAGGAAAGGGAAGAGGAGGAGAAGGAAGGGAGAAGAAAGGGATAGAGGAAGAGGAGGAGGAAAGAAGGAAAGAGAGGGGAAGGAGAGAAAGGGGGAAGAAGGGAGGGGAAGGAGAGAAGGAAGGAAGAGGAAAGGAAAGGGAGGAGAGAAAAAGGAGAGGAAGAGAAAAGAAAGAAGGAAGAACGAGAGAAAGAGAAAGGACTGCATTTGTAATTTGTGCGGGTATTTTTTGTACTCACGGTTTACTATGCCTACAAAATTATCAGCATCCGCCAATATGAAACCACCGCCGAGTGTAGCTGAGGTATTCCACCTCGGATAATTAGTGCGCGGTGGTAGATCAAAAGCGAAGTAATTTATTAACAAGGTTGGATACTGTTCCTCCAGAATATGGGCTGGACCAATTAATACATATAAACTCGTATGCAAAAGAAATTGTTGTCAACTAATGCAGTCCTTGCTGCCAACATGGCCACATCGCAACAAAGAGGAGACGAGGTGAAATTCTGCCAGTGGGGGGGGGGGGGGGGGGGATTAAACCGACGTAAAACTGGAGATGGAATTTAGAATTTGTTTTTTACATTTAATCGGATTTAGTGCTTTTAGATGCATGTGACAGTACATGTTTTTAACATGATTGATCTAAAAAGTAAATGAATACAATTATTAAATGAAAAACGTGTTTAATTTTACTATTTTATAATCAATAAAAATAATTCATATTTAGTTACTTCTATGAAGATCAAAAAATATTGCGATCAGTATCCGGACGCTTCTTTATCCGGACGATTTTGCTGGAACCAAAAGTCCGATTAACGAGGCTCACTGTATATAGATTTATCTTGTCTGACAGATACATTGTATTATTTATTTGTTTTATATGTCCCACCAGAATATTCACTCAATATGGAGACGTCACCAAAGTTGCCGGAGAAGGGCTGCAAAATTAGGCCATGCTCGGCCACTCAGGGCCTCTAAGCAGGAGGGATCTTTTTCGTGCCACACCTGCTGTGACACGGGACCTCAGTTTATCAGGTCTCATCCGAATGACCACCCCATTCCAGTCGCCTTTTACGACACGCAAGGCATTGCTTGGGACCTATTTTAATCGCCTTTTACGAACACGCAAGGGGATGCTGGGACCTATTTCTAACCCGGTCCCCAGGGTTTCTGTCTGACAGAAACTGAGAAAAGATACATGTACATACAGGACAAATGTTTTTAAAGCCATGCAGTGTACATGTATCCTGGAGATTTAAGTTAATTAATTGCCATAATACATTATGTTTCTAACTTTATAATTTTCTTTTTTTTATAAAATGAAAAGACTTACCAAGATGTTATTTCACAGGTGCTTGTGACCAGGACTTGGCGGTACCCCCCCCCCCCCCCCCTTTCTTATTAATTTTGGGCTTACCAGAAATTCCTGCCCACAAGCTACTTGAAGCACCTCTGAAGTCTGGAGTCAATAGGCTTTAAAAGTTAGCCGTTGAAAAAATGTACATTCAATGTCAAACATTTCTTAGCACTAAAGGATCTTTTTTCCGTATGGTTTAAAACATTGCAGGTTTGGTCCTTGTTGCATTGGCATGATAGATTTAATAAGCATTTTTTTTTCAACATCTTTTTTTGGTCTGAGAATGGGGTTCATTTTATTATGCCACAATAGGTTATGACTACTATAATCGGTAATTGAGGTAGTTGTTTCACTCGGAGAATTATCGCATGCTTTTTACCTAGCTAAGTAAAAGTGAAAAATTATCTTGAGCAAGAAAATTACTACCGGAAACGTAAAATTGTAGAAAAGTGAATAATTACAATATGTGAATAATTAAATTACAAAATGGTTCACTTCTGTGTTATGAATCATTTGTTAATACCTATCCAGATATAAGGGATTAATTTTTTTTAGAATATATAGTTATAATTCATGCTTTAAGCATGGATGAAAAGAGTTTTTTTAAATGGGGGATGTGACACCATCATCAAGCTCACAAACCCATTGATTATGTCAAACATATTGTTGTGTTAAAATGCAAAAAGGTCAAAACTTTTTTTATGATATTCTAAACAAATACTTCTGTTACATCCGGCCAAAACAAATGGAGTGAGCTTTTTGGACATC
>CAJDSM010053107.1:1382-25204 GCA_903981925.1 Ostrea lurida | reverse complement strand
TTGAGCGCCTGAGACACATTTACATACACTGTTCCCCTCAGATCCGTGCCAGAACTAAGCACTATATTCCTACTTGTCTGACCGTCCACATGAATCTCAAATTTCTGTATTTTCATTTCCTGTTCTTAGTTGCTCGTCACCATCCTTAAGTATTTACCTGAAAATATATTTCAAAGCATAATGACTGTGACTTTTGTATTTGACACTGTCTGAGTGTTGAGCCTCCACTAGTAAAGCATGCACTGCACATTAGATAGCAACAGTCTGTTCAGTGACAAAATGGAGAAATATTGATGTGTTCCATTGTACAGGGGTTCCATGTTTCACCGTTTGCTCTCTTCTCATGCAATTTGTGTTCTTTTGATCAATGTTTATTATCTTTATCTTCTCACTTATGTCACTCAGCGTATGCTTTCTCACTTATGTCACTCAGCGTATGCTGACATATGAGAAATTTAGCAAACATTCAGGTGTACGTTGAATGTGTTATGGGTATACCTTTAACAAGTTTAATACAAGTGTGCTGAAATACGATGGTACAATGTTGTATGCAGAATGCGGCTGAAAATTTTGTGCAAGCATATAATTTTCAGTGTATGCCAACATATTACTATTATTAGGCGCAAGTCAGAAGGATGTGATAGGTAAGCTATGCACCCGTTCATGCATGTTACTGTACATGAACATTATTCATAAGCTGAGATATGAGCAGTTGTCCAGCGTACGCGCAAATTATTTCTAACCTATAAGCAACGTACATGTACTTCTGACATCCTTAGAACTAACTGAACGTGTTCAAAAAGTGTGTAAAAGGCACTGAACTTGTAAATAGCTTATACATTGTAGCTAGGGTATTCACCAGAATTCAAGGGTCAACTACATATATTTGGTACTTAACTTTACAATCATCACGGACCCTGAAAGCTGTGACGAAAATTCCAAATAGCTGTTTTACAATTGCTTAAGTTGGCCCCTTCCTGGAACTTAATTTTCTTAATTTTTTTGGAGGCATGTTGATCAATCGACATCCATTCAAAAATGACCTGTGGTTTCATATGTTCTAGAGAGCCACCACTTTTATATCTAGCATTACATAGTATACTGTTGTCGAAGTACGCTCCAATATGCTATACATAAGTAAGGCATAATAAGTTAGATTAACATTGTGCATGAGTCAAGAACACTAATAATTCGCTGCATGGACACACGCTGTCATATGCTTGTATAAGTAATGTTTACGTTGGGGATAATTTATGAACAAGATACTCCTACTTTAAACATAGGTTATATATTCGTTCAGCACATTAGAAGTACTTTATATATGAATCCAAAGACAGCATCCTCTTGATTTTTAAATTCAGCTTCAGCGCATGCCAGTATGTTGGACAATTTAATTTTCATACGTCAGAATAAGTTGTCTGAAATGTTATAGTATGACAGGGCGCCACTAACAATTATGAAGAGAAAATGTCAGCAAGACAGATGAGATATAGTGAACAACACCATTTGACTGTTTTACTTGGACAAAGAAAAGTAATGTACATTGCAAGTTCTGTAAAAAGTATCACATTTGTCAAAATTACGAAATTCTGTAAAAAATTAAAAAAGTCCAGGGAAAATCTATAACATTCTTGAACTTGAGGGTTGTTCATATTCCAATTAGAATTGTGAAATGCCACCATATAATCAGAATCATTCACCTCTTGGCATCAAACAAGATATGAAATTGATCATAGTTTGCGATACTATGTAACAGGAGAATAGGTTTTGTGCCTCATGCTGAGGACAAACCGGGACCGTCTTGGCACAGATCCAGTGCTCTACCGATCGAGCTAAAGGGTTTACCCACTAGCCAGGCTAGTAGAAGGTGTTTTCTACACACCACATTGTCCCTCAGAGAGAGAAGGCGCCGTCCCGACTCTCCCGAGTGCACAGGCCTGTGGGCGAAGTTTAAGGGAAATCACTCTCACCGCCACGAGATACCCGGTCCCACGTGGCGCCAAAGTAACAGAGACAGGTTTGTGCTCAGGTTTCGTGCCTCTGCTGAGGATCGACCCGGACCTGGCACAGCAGTCCATGTCTCTACGATCGAGCTAAAGGGTTAACCACACTAGCCAGAGCTAGTAGGAAAGGCCTGTTTTCTACACTACCACACATATATTTCAACTTATTAACCTCAATTTTAGGCATGTTGTCAATATTTATGCTATTATTTTTCATGGGCTAGTAACTGGTGATCTTGGGCTAGTAAATTTTATTCAGGGCGCTGAACCCCAATACAGATCGCGAGTACTTTTGTTTTGGTTTCCATATTTGCAGTAGCAGTATCGGACATAGCAATTTTTTCTTCTTTCCACAAACAGTACAAATAAGTACAGTCAACTCTCGATAAAACCGCCACCTTTTGTTCTTTGAATCTTTGGCATTATAACGAATTGGCGATGAATTGAATTTCCGCCATTTTGAAGAAAAAAAGTTCCGCCATTTTGTAGAAAAAAAGTTACCGTTGTTTTCCAGGTTTACTGATATAATTCATGTAATATTTTCTTTAATAGATTTATTCTTAAAAATTTTAACATGTTATTTGTTTTAAACATCACAAAATCTTTACTTTTTATCTTCGAAACTCAAAGAACTCTTCGTGGCTAAGCCGTACCGAAACTGAAACGGGTTTCTATAATTTATAACATCTCATATTATCCTTTTTTGTTACTTAACACAGTAATTACCGGAGTCATTCTGCACAGGTGGACACCAGAGATGATAATCACAATTTACCGCTCGGTGACCACAGGTACCCATTGCGGTTTATCGAGAATAACTAACAGTGTGAAACAGACTTTTTGTATTGAAACACCATGGCGAATGGCGAAAGCGATTGGCGTTTTACGAGAATTTTAAGTAGCAGGAAAAACGTTCCTTGAAAATGCGGCGTTATACCGAAAATGGCCATGAAGTTATGGCGATAATTCGCGAGTTAACTGTACATTTCTCATAGTTTTTCTCGATTGAACGGGATATATTATTCTTGCTAGAGAGGGATTTAGAGTGTTTTAGCAAGATGATCTCGCTAAAGGGAAAGTGTTCCCAACCTGTTCATATCAATTATCTTCAAGTTCCTGAAATTTGACATGTGACTAGATGATATACAGATCCACATTCAAGTTTGAAAAAGATAAGGTCGGTCAATATATTAGTAATTTCGGTCATTTCTTTGATGATTTCAGTGAAAAGTGGTGATTTCGGTGATCTTATATGCCATTCTATTTAACCAGATAACCGGAAGAAGTTGAATTTCGATGGTAGTATAATAAAAGGATTACTCCTGAATGCTGGTTAGATTAGTAAAATATTTTGAAGACTATTTTCCTGTCTGAGACTGACCTATGGAACTTAAGTGCTCTTTTATGTAAGCAGATCTGCAAGAAATACCGGAGAAATTACTCCAAATAAAAATTACTTTCAAGAATTTCAAGTGTAAAATTTACGTACAGTGTCTCACGAAAAACAAATTACTCGTCCTTCTACTGGTATATCTATTCTAATTATTAGAAAGTACCTACCTCTTTTCTCTATTGAATAACTTGCGTAATAACATTCCAATTATCTATTTTTATAGATTTTTTTTCTTGGCCTCGATTAATCACGTAGGAAGCCAATAGAGCAAACTAAATGCAGAATGAATGACGCAGTGATTCGAAATTCCCGAAAATGCTAGTATAAATTTACCCTCGACCGAAGGGGTTGCTCTGCGTGCAAACCATTGCCCTTCATTTCAAACACACCCCTACCATGACAATTTCATCATACCTTTCTTGATTTTGTGCAATAAATTTTTATCCCGACAGCTTTGATAATATTTCTTTCAATTCCAAATAATTTAATTCTTGATATTAGCCATGCAATTATATTGGGTAAACCTCGCCTCGTTCGGGCCACAGGTCAGGGGGCTTGGTATTCTCTTTCCTTCAGTACAGAAGTTGCCTGCCCGTACTTTCGTTAATTGGAACGTACGGTATTTGAATTCGTTGATCCGGTTTTCTTTACAAACTTACTTCTCGCACGGGAGCCATGAGTTAGTGTGTTCGCAAACAAAACTTTTCAACTCTGGTTCCATCTGGAAAAATTGTTCACTATTATAGTTTTCCTTGAAGGTATTAGCTTAT
This sequence comes from Ostrea lurida, assembly GCA_903981925.1. Classification (NCBI taxonomy): domain Eukaryota; kingdom Metazoa; phylum Mollusca; class Bivalvia; order Ostreida; family Ostreidae; genus Ostrea; species Ostrea lurida. The sequence continues at coordinate 21,038 of CAJDSM010053107.1, read as the reverse complement.
TATGAAGCATAGCGATGCCTTGAGACAGGAAACAGCACCCCCCCCCCCCGAAATAACAACCAGGCTTCTTGTGACTTTTCGTGTCAATAACTTTTATGACATATTTTGATCCATCATTGCAAAAGATAAATTAACTTAAGAATCATTTTTTTAAAAACACTAACCGACAGATAAAACATAAAAAGGTTGCCAACTTCGTCTGCAATGGCGAGAGTCATATCCCAAGTATTTAGTTAAAATGTATATTAAATCTCACCTACGTAAATCAACGATGTCCACGCGTAGCCTGAATATTTCGCCGCTGAAGCATTATCGCATGTCACGTAAATTAAAGTCATTCTATAGGGAAACGAAGTAATTTCGTCGGTATATAATATAGTCATCCTTTTTGAACTCGTTCAACTTCGATAACGATGAGGAAAAATTACGTCACTTACAACAAGAAGATAACCTCACTGGGTATGCAGAAAAAGTTCCAATAATTAATTTTATACATTTCCAACTCCAGGACTGGTAACATTGCTTTCTAAAGTGATAAAATTTTCTGCTATATCCTCTAAAATCAACATATTCATTGTACTACCTTGCCATGGCCGTAGGAGCCCGGAAGGGGGGGGGGGGGTATGTATGTATGTTTGCCCCCCCCCCCATTTTTGTCAAGTTTTTTTCTGCAGCATGTTTCTATAATTAAAGTTTACCCCTCCTCCTTTCACAACAGAGCAGTGTTGTGTGTTGTGTGTGTGTGTGTTTTGTTTTTTTGCTTGTCACATTCATTAGAAGTTCCACCCCCCCACCCCTCAATATATATAGTAACTACGCCTGTGCTTGTCTATAATTTTTCAATTATCCAGGAACATAGACTGAGGAAGCTGTAGTTCATTATAAAAGAATAAAACTTTAATTAAATGTACAAGCGCTAAAATGAACTATTTCGTAGCCTCTGTGCGCCTTGCATTGCTCCCATTCACATTCGGAACTTTTCTGCTCCATGAAGAGTTATCTTCTTGTTGTAGTGACTAATTTTTCTACTTCCGTTGATCGAAGTTGACGAGTCAAAAAGTGACTATATACCGACGAAATTACTTCGTTCACCTATAGAATGGACTTTATTGTCACGTGACATGCATATTTCAGCGGCGGCAGTATTCAGGCTAAGCGAGAACGTTGATTTTACTGGTAGTTTGTTAGATTTTAATACATTTTAACGAAATACCTTGGGATTGCCCTCGCCTTGCAGACGAGTTGGCAACCTTTCTATGTTTATATAGTCGGAGTTAGGTGTGTTTTTAAAAAAATGATTCTTAAGTTCAATTTACGGTTGTGGCATAGGATGGATCAGAAATATGTCCTAAAGAAGTTATTGACACGAAAAGTCAAGAAAAAAAAAATCAAGAAGCTGGGGGTAATATTGGGAGGGGGGGGGGGGGGGGACCTGTTTCCTGTCTCAAACCCTAAAAGTTGTAAGAAGGGGTGATGAAGAATTTTGAAGAATTTATATAACATATGTGAAGTAGATATGTTGGGATAATGAAAGCCGACCTTTTTGGATTTGGAAACTTTTTCAAAAGAGTTATCTGCCCTTCTAGTAAAATAAGAAAATCAAATTTTCTAAAAATGTAGCTGGGTAAATGATTAATTTCATTTCACGTTTCCATACAAGAAAGTTATGCAACTTTTCCCAAGAGATTTTTTATGAAAATATATATTCTTGTGAAAATAATTGATAAAACATGCCTATTCTAATAGACTAATTTGGGTGAAATATTATACAGTAAGTAAACAAAATTTGAAAATTCCCTATGGTAGACACTATATTTACGAAACCTTCAAAATGATACGTGATTACAAAATCCACCAATTACCATATTATTATATATATATATATTATATATGGAAATGGGTGTGGTATTTATTGTTATATTATAACAATATAATTCAATATTATATAAAGCACAAACACACAATAATAACGACTCAACTTAAATTAATCCCTGGATGATAAGATACATGATGTATAATTAATTAATTACACATATACAGCACGAAATAATCAAACTAGGTTCTGATAATTTACTTTTTCTACTGCCAGCCGGTGGGTCGAAGTGCGTACCTACGGCACCCACCGCTAGCACAGACGTCAAACTCAGCGCTAGACCACCCGGCCACTAAAGTCAGTCTCCCTAAAAAAATGGGAGTCTTTAATATGTCCTAAGCAGCTTCTTAACGCACTGACGGCAATCTCACACAGGTCGCATCTTGTTCAGTTTAAAATCTTAATACTTTGAACCAGAGGACTGATGTGGATGCCTCAGTGGTTAAGAAAGCCTTACGGAAACATCGAATAAGACACGCTTAAACTTTGAACCACATAGAGGCGACTTGTCGAGATTGCCTCAGGATTAGAACCGTTGGAAATATGATAGACTCCCTTTTTTAAGGGAACTTCGTGCGAGTGCGTCTGCGCTCTGAGTTTTGACCGGAGTCTTGCTAGCCGGTGGATGCCGCTAGGTCCGACGTTCGCCCGGCTGGGTGTAAACAAATTTCAGGAACCTAGTTTGTGATTATTTCGTGCTGTAATGTTAATTAATAAGTTCCACATGTATGTATCGGTAGATCCTAGGAATTATTTCGTAAGCGTTGGGTGCGCAGGGGTTGGAGTGTACTATTTGTATTTGTGCTTATATTATATTCATGCAATTGCAATGTCGAAGAATCATTCTCCTTTAATAAAAAATCTTATAACTTTGAACAAGAGCGACTCTGTGATGAATTGCTTCAGTTGCGTTAGCATAGCAGTGTAGAAAGATATAGAGACTCCTTTTTTAAGGGGAGACTGGTCGTGGCGGACGTGTGAGTCTATAGCGGGCTTGAGTTTGACGGTCTTGCTAGCGCGTGTGGTCGCTTAGCTTCGCACGTCTCGACGCCCGGTCTGGGGTGAAAAAATTAGACGTAGTGTTGGTCTATTTCGTTGCTGTATAATGTATATTAATATATATAATGTACACCAGTCAGTTTGAGGACCATAATACGCGAGTTCATACCAGTGTGATGGAAGAATCCTTTGCGCGAGGCGAAAGCGCAGTCCACATAACGGTATTTCCATTTCACACCCTGGAACTGCTCCGAGTCAACTACACGGACTATCATTCACACCCTTGATGACTCCTAATCTTCGTCCCAAACTGAACTGTTAGAATTAACCGGAAATCATATTCCTAGGACATATTAAACATTCACAATCATAATCTAAGCATTCTTTCTAGATAATTCTTTCAATTACTGATGAAAAAATTGACACATATCATTAGTATGGTATCATGTGTCATTAACTTACCATATCCTAAACACACACTATAAACGACAAGATAAAACTAATAATTTTGTTGGAACTGAATGCAGAGTGTAGGTCTATACATCTCCAGCAAGGAGATGTGTATTGAAATTTCAAACCTCTGTATAAGTGACGTCACAATTAAAGAGAGGACCGTAATAGTTGAAAAATTTCGGGACGTCCAGCATGATCAATACTGTGACTTATCAATTGAAAGGAACCTAAATATTGAAAATTTGTGGCGTATGATGCGTTGTGACTCACAATTAAAGGAGACTAATATTAAAATTTTCATGGGCGTCATATGTGATCGTCTTTTAGTTTCAATCAAACTATCAACATACAACAAATGTCTACTAGCGGGATAAAAATATATATTATAATATAATATATATTACTTCACACTATATATAATATATATACCCACTATAACAATAATATAGTACAATATAGCAAATATAATAAATATATATAATATATATATATAAATATATATATTATATTTATATTATAAATATTATATTATAATTATAATTATAAACAGAAACAAATACCAACAACATCCTACGTTTCAAAACAGTGTCTGGATCTGAAAAAAGATGCAAGGCCAATTAACAATTATACAAGCACTAAATAGCGCAGAATGTTGTAGTTGAATTTAAACTCTCAAATTTTTCGGGGCATCCCCCCTTTCGATTCGGGAAAGGGAATTCACATCGCAAAAAAACACGAGTCTGAAGTATGAAATCAACTCGATATAAACATTAGAACGAAATATCAGTATTTCTTTCTTATGTCAAGTTATGTTATATTCGTTTTTCCTACAATATTCAGAATATTCACCCAACACCACAATTAAAATAATACTCAACAAGAAGTTATATTAAATCCACAATTAAAGGAATTATAAAGACTGATTAGAAAACTAACCAACTTAATTTCATAACGAAGTAGTTACACATGTTACTGCTTATCCTGATTATTACATAAACTTTTAAGATCACGGTCCGTATAAGCTCATCGAATAAAAGTGGTAAGAAATTTCTATCCATATGCTGTGATAAAATTATACGGCTTTCATATATAATAATACTCTTATTTGGTCTCATCATCTTTCAGTGATGTTGTTTACATGATTTCATGGATTGAATAGTTTCGATTCTTGGATTACATGTGCACACAGGGTAGTAAATTCAGTATGTCGATTATTTAGGTGCAAACCCGCTAAGCATCCACCAATGCCGAATCATTCAAATTAGCGACAGTTTCGATGTTCATCGAGATAACAACATGGACATTTCAACGTATCGACAGAAATTTCCATAAGGCCGTAGGACAGCTAGAGAGGGAGTGGGGGGGGGGGGGGCGGAGGGGGGGGGCAAATAATTCAACTAATGCGACAAGCAAAATAAAAAAAAGCTAATGAGAACTAAAAGTGTGGAGGTGTGGGGTGGGGGGGGGGGGGGGAAAAGTGGGGGGGAGGGGGGCGGGGGGCAAAGAAAGCGCGAACAAGCAATTAAAAAGTACAATGTAAGACATAATTGGTGGGGGACAACTGTATGGGGGGGGGGGCTTTTAATTATTTGTCATGATGCGAAAAAAAAGTTACTTGATCGAGGGGGGGGCAAAAACAATATTTCAAATTAACCCCCCCCCCCCCCCCCCCCCACCCCCCCCGCCCCCTGTCCTAACCGAGTTCCAATACGCAGCATGATCACGAAATTACAAATTCAAGACCAAACATTGCGTAACATTGCGGCTTACAAATGCAAACCTCTTTCACAAATCTAGTTCGAATATATTTAATATATAATTATTATATTTTTACTAATTAATTATTATAATATATAATTATATATTTATATAACAAACATGCATAAAATCAAACTCTACTTTTTTGATAATATTCGACGGTTAACCGGTCTTCATTCTCAGTTCGTTGTTTATTTTCCTCGTGAACAACCCGCACTAACAATTAGAGTATATGACGTCACAGTGGTGTTTAAGTGAAAAATAGCACACAGTTGAAATAACGCGCAAAACATTTGAAATAGTAAAGAGTCTATGAATTAACAATAGAGTAAGAGCCGCGTAATATAAGCGTGTAAGATGAAATATATACGTGTAATTAAGTAATGGTACAAAATAAAAAAAATCTACTGACACATAGCAGTTGATTCTAAGACTATGTAATAAAAACATGAAAGTATCATTAAGTAATTCTATCAATGTACATACCTAATTATAAAGATAAAAAAGTTAAGCAACAATGTTCAATATATTTGTTTACATGTTGAAGACGCATTTTTAAAGACCGAAAATGTTCGTTTGTTATATTCCGAATGGTGCGTGATGTTCAATTTTTCTTCCATAGGTTTTCTCTAAATGGAACGATAAATGTCATCTTTTAGAAAATTATAAGAATAATTCACTATAATATTGTGAGAGTCCGTGCAAAATAATAGCTCCGGTCGTCAGTCTTCCTCTCAGTGACAAATCTCAACACATGCCTCTGATATAAAGTAGCACCCAGTTTCTCATAGTACATTTTATTGCATTTTTGTGAAACACTCCATAAAACTACATTACTGGATTTACAATTAATGTAATTTTTAATATGATATTTGTTGCCTGTATACAATCCTGAATTGGTTAGTTTTTATGCCACAATTGACATAATATGCACCTTTTTAAGTCAACATTGGCTCGCGAAAGTTTCCTTTTTTAAAAAATAGATTATTAGTGTTCTTATGTACCAAGATGTCTTATTAAAATTCTTATCTCTTCTGAAATGCTACTATGGGCAATATTTTGGAAAGCATTTTTGAGGAGGTAAGAGTTTCTGAAGATTTTTTGTCGATTTTTTAAAATTGTATGAATATTGGGAAGCATCCTTTAGAATAGTTTACTACCAAGGGGAAACGATTAAACTGCTTCGATCTTTTTTTAAATTTTACTCGATGGTAAAGGACTTTGTATATATATATATATATATATATCTATATATATATATATATATAATATATATATATATTAATTATTATATTTATTAATAATTTATAATGAATTCACAAGAATGACACAGTCCGTACAATAAAATTGTAACGGACTGTGTCATTCTTGTGATTCATTATAAATTATTTATTTCTGTACCAAACCATATTCTTTGGAAGATATATATATTATATTATATATATATTATATATATATATATATATATATATATATATATATATATATAATATTATATATATGTATATATATATATATAATTCAAAAAAGTTAAAAAGAAACACAAAATTCTCCGTAAGCTTTAGCGCTTTCATTCTATCTTCAGAAGCTTTACAAATAATGTTTACATAACAATAATTCATTGTCCTTTATTAACGATGGCTTTGATTGGATAAAAATTAATCGAAACGAGAATTTACACATCAATAATCCGAAAACGTGACGTCACAATACGCGCAATGAAACAAACAACGTAACGCACGGAACTATTCAAATTTTTTTAAATTGTTCATACAGTGAACAAATTGGAATTATAAGAATTAAACATTCTCTTTGAAGAATTTATCGATGTGTAAACTCTGGACATTTTCTAACTCACAACTTAACATAAAGTGCTTGCACTTTTATTCAGTTGTGAGTAAAATGCCAGAGTTATTAATCCTATAGTAACATGGTGACAGTGATTATGACGTCACTAGGTAGCGGAACGTTTAAATGTCTATATTGTGACGTCATAGATAATATACATCAATGTGGAAAAATTACGGAAAATACCTTTAATATATTTTATAAAGGAAATGGATCTTTCGATGCAATTGTTTAGAATATTTAATATAAAGACAACATACATGTAAACTCAACCTTAAATTAATCCTAGCATGATCAACGATACATGTGTAATCAATTGAATATTAATCCTGAACAATGGCCGATGTACTGTTTATCGCCAAACTCGTGAGAGGTGAAAACGCAAATGTACATAAATATCAATACTCAGAAATTCAGCAAATAATTTTCAAAACGAGTCATATAGATAGATCGCGACTTGAACATGCGTAGTAAACGTGCCTGTGCATATAGTAGATCGAGAAGCACTTGTAGAAAACAATCATTATGCAGATTTTAACAAGATAGGAATTATGCATGACATTATAAGATACATAAGATCAAATTAGCATATTCAATAGTCAAATAAATGAAACTTACTCTTTAGAGAGGCCAACTTCACCAAAAATGATACAACAAAAAACGCAGACCAACGCATGGCCGCCATTACCGGAATGAAAATAAAAAAACCAAACCTGACCAGAACATAAATTTCCGGTATGGAGCGCACACTCCCCCTCTGATTTTACATAAATCACTTATCCCCTGAAAATGACTTTTGATCGCAAAAAATTGCTACAGGTACTAAGCTACCATGGTTAAAGTGATACACAGAAGTCACAAAGTCCATAACCATCAGACAATACAGAATGTCATTCAGTCTCTAAAAGGTTAATAAGTTGAGTGACTGGTCTCAAATACAAACAACGTTTGTTGTCCTTAAAAACTGCGACTTCAGCTTTACGGATCTTTCCGTCTTGACCTAGAGAGAATTCTCTTTGTATGATCCTGTGGCCACTCGTTACGCGGAACAGTCATCCTCCATCATATGGATAGTCGCAGGTTTCAGATCAAATGGCCCTGCCATTTCCGAGATATTGCAGTGTTATGAAGATACTTTGTTTCCATCTATGCCAGAATTCATGGCCATCACTTGCTCACATTTCCACGTAGACTTAAGAGCGTTCCGACCCATAATGAAGAAACGGTCCTGGGCTGTGGAGACCTGTTTGGCTTCTTATCTCAAAATTGTCAAAGCACGATGGGGTAAGTAGCATAGGTGATTCCGGGTCACTAAAAACATCCGTTAACGGTCTATTGTTAACAATCGCACATACTTCAGCCATAAAGGTGATAGTAAATCATGCGTAATTGTCTTTCAGTACTGCGATCTAGTAGCAAGCATTCAGAATCTTCTTTGTAAACACCAAATGAGTCTTTCCATGCCACCTCCATGTGAGGAGCATGTGGGGGGTTGAATTTCCAAACAATACGGGAATCTGACAGGAACTCGGAAACAGGACCATCTTCTGAATTCAGCATCAATATGAGGTCATTCACATGCGCCAACAAAGTTGGTCCCCTCTATCAGAGCGGAACTTGTGTGACTTGACCACGGATAGCGACGAAGCGTCTCAAAGCATTTATGATGCGGCACTGGTTAGTTCCTCAACAACTCAATATGAATAGCCCTTGTCACTAAACAGGTAAACATATATAGCCAACGTTTCTGACTTGAGACTTCCACCCCTAGTTCGACGGTATGCGACAGCCATGGACGAATGTGTCACTCCCACAAAAAAAATGGGGGCATGGTTACAACGATCTCAGGAAGATCCGCCATATGCTGCATCCTGTTGTCCAGAAGTTTACGCACATACAACACATGCTTAATCACTGACAGCAGTCATCCGTTTAGAACTCTCACCCAAAATCCTGCAGACGTACAGCTCCTTCTGTGAAATGTCGACCTTGAATGAGACTATCTTCCGATGTAAGTGACGGTATATGAGGTAACTGACATGATGGTTCCGGGTAGGAGATAGGGTTGCGCACTGTTTTCATTTATCACATCAACTCTACATTGTTCAATCGTCTCACACGCATGTAGGCCCATCTGCGCAATAATGGACATAAAGGTCTGAGTATGCTAGAACCGCGAATGTCTAATGCCATCCTCTATACATTGAAATTCTGTGCCGAACGCATCTTTCCTGAATGGAAGCGATGATTGTACGTTCACTCTCCCTCAAGAGTTCTGGATCACTGGGATTACAGGTAATGTTGTCCTTTTTTCCTTGGATCGTCTACCATAAACTTCAGCGGGCAACTGCGCGTACAAGCGAGTGCATCCTAAAAAAATCTGTGAATCTTTCAGAAAACGCTTCAGTCTGACAGTGTTAATGCTTTTGTTTCACAATTTGACTGTGTGACACACTTGTGTCCGTCTTGACAGCTGGTTACCTCAGAGCGGATCTCAGCATCATGTCTGGGACCACTAACTAAAGTTTTCAAATTGAGTGCATGAGCAAATTGTTCGGTCCAACGTTCTCAGCTTGTATCTTGAAGGAAGAAGGGTGTACAGCCTGGTGGCTACTATCTGCTGGAGTTAAGCTCGGAACTGAACATACTTCCATTGCGGATGGCTTGCTAAAGAGACGAATACGTGACACTCTGTTCCCAAGTCACACATAGAATCTGCGACGTTCGTTCGAAATATATCCAAGTATATCCGGACTAACGAGAAGAAACGAAGTCCTGTGGACGGAATTTCCAATCTTGTCTTCAATCGGCAATTCGGTGTCTAATACTGCACGCACACAGCTCAAGCCGAGGAATTGTGTGTCCATGGGTGGGTGCGACCTTGGCCTTCCAAGCGGAACTGGGTACTATCTGATTGTGTCACTGTCCTGAAGTTGGATATCTACAGCAGCAATAATGTCTTTCGACGCATCACAGAAACACAAGTACTTGTCGCGTCTGTGGCGTTTGCAAACGAACTATCGATCTTCTCGGCACGCAAAAGTTTTCCAGTTGACTTAGAGAATCAACCCATGTTGACCACTCTGTGTGTAGAAATACAGGCAACGGTTCATCCCAGTCTGTATTTGTTGTCCACAGACATCATTTCACGCAGCAATATTGCTCATGATGACGACAGGCTGGGCAAAATAAATCGGTCATACAACTGTTTATGGTAGTAACAGCCGCGTCTAGTGTCATGCTTTTTCTGCTTGGTTGACTTTAAAGGTAAATCCATCCATCTCTGGGTTCCATAACAATCCAAATCGTTGTACTGGAAGGGTAGTTGATCCGAAGTCAAGTTTTTCAATATTTTTGCCAGGTCATCTGGGACAAACGAATCTAATACTATTCATACTATTGGAAGCAAATTTGTGAAGTCAGGATATTTCCGCCATCATGTAAAGCTTTTTTTGGTCCGATGCACAAGACTAATGGCCCTCCTCTTACTGAGTAACTGGACAAAAGACCATATCAACGTAGAAGTTGTTTACACCCAAATCCTTATATCTTTTGATGCTCTTCACTAACCTTCCTAAGACCAAACGTTGCAACAGCCGGTGAAGGACTGTTGCCAAACACATGAACACGTCATTTGGAATCCACCAATGGCTGATCCAAGTCATTGTCCAAGTGCCACAGGAAGCGTAAGTATCGAGCTGGTCTTCCGGAACTCAAAATTATGGAACAATCTGCTGACATCCATGGTGACTGCTATCTTTCTCTCTACGAAATCTCAAGCAAAACACCCAGCAGGCTGTTGCACAATCAGGACCTTGAAGCAAGACACTGTTCAAGGACAACTCCTGGAACTTGGCGGATGAGTCAAATACTATACGCACACTGTCTGGTTTCTTGGGATGATACACTGCAAACAAGGTAAGTACCATCGCTACCAAATGACATAGGTATCTCAGGTGCAACTCGGCATGATGGTTCATGAATAGTCTCTTCCATGAAATTCTCTAACTTGTTCATAATTTGAGTTGGTTACTTTCAAGCCAATGCCAATGATCTGGCTCGTCGAAGGGCGAGTGACATTGTTGTCAGGCAAGACTGTTCTACGATCACGGAAGGTAGCGGTGCTTGCCATTGCCAATCAGAAGTTCTTTTGAAACCAGCATCCATGATATCTAGACTTATGATTTCATCGATAACCCTGGTTTCCATCCCTGGTACGCGTTGAAAGATAAGCTCCTCTTCTATAAGAATTCATTTTCACAGGGCTGTAAATGAGTGGATCTTCCATTCATGAGAATTGAAGTCTTGTTGACACTTATCACGTCCGGTTGATGCACCTTGCCCAACACACATCTCCGATTGATCACCCAACGAGGGTAACTTCTGGCCATAAGGAGTCCCTCTTCTTCCAATACGTTGATCCAGGACTGTGGGTGCGGTGACTAGGTCCTTCCAATCAGGAGTTCAATTCCAGCACCGTCATCAATATACTGGTATGAAGGGTGCCTAATGTCGCGAAAGGTGTGAGTAGCTGTCTGCCACTGCTGAGAGAGTATTTCATGTCGGTTGTTTTGGAATGTCAATTACATTCTATAAATCGGGTAAAACTTAAAAGTATCGGTGATCCATCAAATGATTTGACAATATATCAAGATGCCCTCCGTCAGCTGACGAAACAAATTTTCCAGAACACGAAGAAAGAACATTACTCAGTCTCTCTGCCGCACTCACCAAGGCATCAAAGAAGGCTGATGTGAGCCAAGGATTTGTTGCTTTGGTCATCCACAATGAGTATCACTTGGTGCACGAAAATCGTGTCGCCAACAGGGTACACAAATATCGCGTAGGATTTTGGCACATGATTGCTGGTACTGTACTGAGTGCCAAGAACAACTCAGTACAATAAGGTTCGTAAACTGGAGACTCTCCCTCAATGACTCACCGAGGCTGCTCCCCTCATGCCCGATCCAGGCTCAGGTTCAGGGTGAAGAATCGTAATCATGGTCTGTAGATCCGCATGTGTCACATTTCACACTTTCTGTACAGTTTTCGTATGTGGCGCTTCGAACGCACAACACCTCACGCCGTAACCATTTCTTGTACAGGTAATCCTTGCGTTCCTAAATTTTTTTCGCCGGAATTCATGCAGTCCTTAAGTGAGTGACTTGATTAGTTCCGTGAATAGGACATCTCAATTAACAATGTTAGAAGTTCACATCTGTTGTGACATGTATGTCTTCCTATTAGACACAATTTGTTTGCACGATTGAGTTTCGTAGTTCGTCTTGCCCTCTGCTGTGGACTGCGTCTGTGATTTACCCATGGCCGTGTGTGGTACGAGGAACTCTCGAACACAAACTGGGAATCATTACGCACACGCGCAAGGTCACTCAGAATTTTGTAAATACAGAAATGGTCTTTGTGAAACATAAATTGTTCATCTTATATCTGTACAACTCTGAACCCACTATTTCCCGGAAACGCTTCGGCAATTTTACGTACAATCTCGTTGATGCACCAGATGTGTCATAGTACGAAAATGCTGTACTCAAATACAGGGTCACACTTTTACAGATTCAACTTCTGCAGCTAAATCGGACAAGTCAAGGAATTTCTTGCGGTCACCATCTGATAGAGTCAAAATTGTTTATAGCGTTGCTTAAGTGAGAGTTCAATGGTTCTGCAGCTTCCATATTCGCGGTCTAAGGCGTCCCATATATTTTTGAAGCCTTTTCTGGGTTCCTTGAATTTGTCGCTCGATATTTTCAGCTTGAATTCTAGATTCTGGTCCAAAGGTGATTCACTAAACAAAGTCATGTTTCAGCGTTGTTCGCGCTGATTTCATCATGACATTCATGAAACTGTACTCCAAGTCAAGGATACTGGACCAGGATATCATTAAAGTTCAGAGTCTCCTAGGCAGTACTGGTTCTTCGCAACCAATTTTGCCAAGTTCAGCGGCTTCAGTCTGACTTTGCTTAGTGTGAATGGACAACACTTGGGTTCAGTTCGTTATCATTTTCCCGGTGCACACAAAACTGAGGTGTTTGCATTGATTTCTTGTGGGGAGGTTTGTCATATCACAGCATGAAATTCACATCCGGCAGGAAGTTTGGAGGCGGGGAACGGCTGTTGTTCGTTATCGCCTGCACATAACGAAGCACAATGGAATTTGGATGAAGATGGGGGTTTGTAGTGCCAATCACTCATCTCAATGGATTTTATTATGGTCGACTCGGAAAGTCTAGCACTTTACAATTGCGCTAACCCGGATTCAGCTTCTTCGGAGCTCGCGCTTACTGTTAATAGGTTCCTGCTGGTTTCAGAGCAGCTTCTTGCTTAATAGTTCGGCTTCCTCGACGCCGTACTTCATAGGGTCTTTGCTTTCTCGACATTTGGGAATGTTGCATCCAGATACAGTGAGATGGCTGGATCCTGATTTTCTGATATGTGGTGAGGGAACAAGTGACTGTGCTTTGGATGAATTCCATTTTTGGCAATAGGATTGTAACTGTTCGATGAAGGCAGTCGTTCTTGTCAGTAAAGATGACCGAACTAGTTTCTGTGAGAACTCTTCATTTGCACTTTCTACAGTCCTGTGGTCTTTCAAAAATGTTTCATAATCATCACTAACCAGTTCATATTCCAAGAGTTTTTTGGATACTGTCAATAATATGTTGACTTTGTGCAAGGTCACACACGTTCTGACTCAGTAAATACGGTCAATATCTCGTTTAATGCTTCAGTAGCTTGATTGTAAATTTCAAAACACTTTCCTCAAATTGAGAAGATCCCTGAGCTGTCATCTTTCTTGTCTGCGAAGCTCATGAAACGGCCGGAAGATAGAGATTTTTTCACTGTACTCGTTTATTAGCAAACCTCGTGAGAGGTGAAAAACTGCAAATTACAATAAATCACAATTAGAATTCAGCAAAAGATAAATTTCAAAAGATGTACATAGACTAGAGCGCGACTTGAAACATGCTAGCTAAACGGCCTGTGCATAAGTAGTCTGAGAACGCAGTTGTACAAAACTGCATTTGCAGAATTAAACAAGAACTGGAATTATCGCATGACATTATAAGAATACATAGAATCAATATTAGACATAAATTCATCAAACTAAAATGAACTTACTCTTTAGAGAGGCAACTTCACCAAAATATACAAAAAAACAAGCAGACCAACCTCGCATTTGCTTGCCATTACAATGAAAACAAAAAACAATACCTGACCGGAACTAAATTTTCGGTATGAGAGCGGCCACAGCGACTGTGCGAGATTGCCAGTGCATAGAAACGCTTTGGAACATATCTAAACCTCCTTTTATAGGGAGGTTGCAAATGTGATTTGGTCGATGGTCTAACGCGATGGTGTTGACGATCTTGCTAGGAGGTGGGTGCTGTTGGTAGTCACGTTCGACCCCAGGCTGGGGTGAAAAAAATTTCAGTACTTAGTTGTGATTATTATAGTGCTATTTATATTAATAAATTATTATACACATGTCGTCGTTTAGATCCGAGGATTTAATTTAAGGTTGAGTGTTATTAATTGTATGTTTGTGCTTACACTATATATATATATATAATATATATATATATTACAATCTCTTTGTGGTTAAAATTTGGTGTATTAAATATGAACAGATCCTCTCACCAATCGAATCAATACGCCGGTTTCGAGAATACGACCTCTTGTAGGAGTGAATTTTGTCGAACTTTGACATACTACCATAATTCATTGCGTCTCCGCGTGCAAATTGAAACTTTGAATGCCGATGTGGGACAGAGTGGACCTACAGTCGGTGAGAAGTATTATTAAATGTATTTAAAGCGGCTTTCAGTGGCGTAGTTGCTCGTGCCTACACATTATTTACTCCGTCTGACTTTGGCATTCAAAGTTCACCAAATGCACCTCCGACTTATTCAACCGGTCGCGGTGGCTCAGTGGTAGAAGTGAGAATCACGGGTCTTTCGGATATGACCTTAAAAACGGAGCATGTGTGGCACGTAAAAGAACCATCACTACTAAAAGTCCTGAGTGTGAAACATAGGTCTAAATTTGCAGCCCTTCACCGCCAATGGTGACGTCTCATTATGAGTGAAATATTCCCAACAGGACGAAAAACAAACAAATAATAAATCAATCAATCAACCGACGTATTCACAACAAGATGGATTTTTTTCTGTCATGAAGATGCTTTTGAATAAAGCATGTCTCATCAGAATACAAAAACAGGTCAGCTAATAATGGAGCACATTTTGTGTCCATGTGACTTCTGACAGACTTCATCACCAAAGACTACTCCAGCATATCAACTTTGGGGTAAGTCTGAGCAGAATCGAAATGGTGGGCAACAATTTTTTGGATGACTAAGCACAATACTAGTATATGACTATTTCCGTGTTCCATTTCTGTAAAAGATGATCTTTGAACTATTGAGTAAAGTCTTAAAATGCCGTATGATTTGATGTTGTGCATGCTTGTTATTTCAAATATATATTTAATTGGCATGTGTATGAAAATTATTTTTATTAAAAGATAACACGTCGGCGATACTTTTGACGAATTTGTCGCCAGTCTTTGACACTTCATTTTTCAGCTCTTAAAATGTTTAATAACATGTTTTTGATTTCCAACATTTCGGTATGAGCATCACTGAAGAGACATAATTTGTTGAAATGCGCATTTGGTGCATCAAAACTGATACCGTGTACGATTAACATCTAAATGATCGATCACAGCTAGAGATTTTTTTCTTCTTCTCCTGTAGTACCTCGGATCAGCTAACAAGGAGCACAATTTGTGCCCATGGGAATTCCAACAGACTTTTGAAGACTTGATTACTAAAGGCATTGTCAATGAGGAACCCCAGCATCGTTTTAATACTAGTCTTGTCCGTACAACCATAGTGATGTTTAACAAAATAATTTTTTGAATGATTTATAACGAGATATGAATATTTCCTTTTTCCGTTGTTGTTAAAGAAGTAACTGTCGATAAGGTAAAATATGGTATTTTATTTATCATGAGGAATACTAGTATTCGTGTAAAGTGCTGAAAAGTCGTACGTTTTAATGTCTGTGGTTTCAAATTTAGTAGTTCTTCAAAGAAATTTTGACATTTTATTTACACCACCTCTGGCAGATTCCGTGGCATATTTACGTCTGAAGTTTCTCCGTTAATGTTTTCATGAGGAATTACGATAGAGGCTGAGTAGAACATTAACTGGACCCTGCAATGTATCTCCGATTGCAAGGATTTTCATGTAGTTCTGGAATCCATCAAAGGTACAGTAATTTATATAAACGAAAATGTGAAGATGGCGAATAGTAATCATTCTCATAAATCCTAAATTGAAAATAAAACAAGAGTTGGGCAAGCACGTACCCATGGATACACCAGAGGTAGGAGCAGGTGCCTACAAGGAGTAAGCATCCCCTATCAAGGGTCACACCTGTGATCTCTTTTAAAATCTGCATCAGGTAAACTGATTAATCTGTAGTCAAAATCAGTGCATATAGAAGATTAACATTTGTATGAAACAGTTCAGAGTCTGCTTGTACGATCAGTTTTTTTGAATCGAGGCAGGCTACTTCGGACAAGTTGTTGTTGCAGGGTGTCAAAAAAGTCACGTTTAAGGCAAGGATTTCATAATTCTTGGTCCGTTAACAATTTAGTTTACCAGTATGACCTACTCATTGGGTCAAATGCTGTCCTGATGTGTTTCATAGCCATTGTTAAGCCGTTTTTCACACACTGATTTGACTACGGGTTGTGACCGGTCAACAGGGGATGCTTTATCTCCTAGGTACCTGGTCCCTCTGGTTGTGTCCAGGGTCCGTGTTGCCACAACTCTTGTTTTTGTAAATTCTATTTGAGACTTACGAGGATTGAGCCATGTTTGTTATCTTTGCCTTTACATCTGACATCCAAGGCAAGTTGTATTGGCAAACTAGATCGTTATAATGATCATATAGAATTACCGACTTTAAACATGACTATCCATGGCACCTGATCCTGCCTTCGCTTTCGTCGAAGGTCCGTGTTGCCCTACACTCGATTTTGTATGTGTTTTTTGGACTATGATTACGTTTGATACTTTGTTACTTCGCCATTTTATATCAATTAGTTTGTCAGAAGCCTGTCCCATTAAAAAAACCCTGATCATATGCACATGCTCATACGTATCGAGTCAATTGAGAGACATGAACACTATAAGCAGGTGATAATGAAATATTGATACATAAATATAAGCTGAAATCACCCCTTTTGTCATAAGCTTAGGTCGAGTTGCTAGTTTGCCGTGAATGTCTACATGTATATTCAATAAAAAAAACAACTAAATACGATGCTCATGTAGAAGACTGTGGTACCTTTTATTTCAAGTTCACAGGGATATATCGAATCGAAATACTAGTAAGAATGAATTTGATTATCATTGATAAATTAAAAACGCCGTCGATACATCTAATGTCAATTTAAAGACCGCAACCATATATATTTCCTTTTCCTGTACAAGCTTTTTTTAAACATAAATTCTGCTTCGTAAGAATATTAAAATGGTCAGCTAACAACGGAGTACAATTCTTGCCCATGAGATTCTGACAAACTACCGAAAGATCTGATCACATGATTACCAATGACTACAAAGATGCTGCCAATGAGGAATTCCAGCACCGTTTAATACCGTACAATCAGAGTTGACTTTAGAATTGTAATTGTTTGGATGATTGATCACCAGATATTCCATTTTTGTGACGAGGAAGCAACTGTTTATAATGTAAAAGAAATATTTACTAGTAGTCTTTAATTCATCGCGAAGAATGGTCAAGGAAAGTGGTGAAAAGTCATACGTTTTGGTGCTGTTGATTTGAGAAAAGTTCTGCGATTTCAAATTTACTACGAGTTTAGAATTGTTTTGTAGATACCACGTCACTTCTGGCATATGTTGTTGCACAATATGTCAAAAGTTTCTTCTTCACAGCTGTCAATATTTTCGAGAGAAGTAAAGATAGGGGCTTGGTAGAACATATCCTGGGTCCAGCAATGTATTTGTGTTTGAAGTGGATTTTGTGAAGTTTTGGAATACAATATAGATACAATAACTCATATTCTTCCATCCCATTCATTTGCATATTGAATGTGTTTAAAACTGAAGCATTAGTTTGAAGAATTTCATCTTTGAAAAGAAGTACGATTACCAAATGTGGAATTAATACATTCTATCGTTTAAAATACATTTGTAGTAATGAGTTTCACAAAGACGCTTTGTCACTTTGTTTACCTGATGTAGACAATGGACTTACGGCGGGTGTGACCGGTCGACAGGGGATGTTTACTCCTCTTAGGCACCTGATCCCATCTCTGGTGTGCCCAGGGGTCCGGGATTTTTAACTCTTGTTTTGTATTCTATTTTGGACTTGCGAGATTAATCACTTTGCATTTTCTGGAACCAAAACATATTCCTCGTGTAACCTATCCAATTCTTCTATCACCTCTGGTATATAAACACAGAAGGATAGATGGTACGCATATTTGTGTGTGTCTAATACAGAATTTTGATATTCATCTTTATCCATTCTGACAAGGTTCCAAGCTCTTATTTTTCATATTTATCCCAACATCTGGCATAATCTTTGACAAAATTTACAATGAAGATGAAGTTAATTCTGTCGTCAATTGAAAGATCAAGGTTCTCTGAATTCAGGACCTTTTAAAATAAGTGACCTCAAGTCCTTATCAACATCACCATTACTGACATGTCCAGCTGGACAATAGTTCACTGTAGAAGATGAAGAACACGTAGGTGGATAAAGTGTAAGATGGTCAATATCTAGGCACTGTAAAGTTTGTAATTTTAAAAAAAATTTGGATACAGTAGTGAAGCATATTATTTTTTCAGGGAATGCAGGGTGTAGACTTGAAATATGTTGGAATACAAGACATAACCTTTTAGAACGAAGAATGTTGCCGAGTCATACTTTCCATTGAATGGGATTTTTTTTTATGAACTAGTTCTACATTGAATCAGAGAGTCATCATGCCGTTGCGTAACTTTTTCCGGTGGCAAGTCTCATGCATGAGGCATATGTTAAACCAGTCATCATGCTGTAGAACCAGAAGGTTTCATTAACTTTAAAATTGAATGGGATTTTAATCTATAAAAAAAATCTTAAACTTGATTTTCTGTCCATTAATTACATGTATGTCTAAAGTTGATTACATATTATATAGATAATCAAATATTTTACGTTCACTAATATGTAAAGGCAAAGATAAGGAACAGTGATCCAATCTCGTAAGTCCCAAATAGAATACAAAACAAGAGTTAGACAAACACGAACCCCTGGACAAACCAGAGGTGGGATCAGGTGCCTAGGAGGAGTAAGCAGTCACACACGTCGTTATCCCGTTGTCTTGATCAGACAAATGGTGTAATCCATAGTCAAATCAGTGTATGAAAATATGATATATTTGTATTCCAATTAATTTAGTGACTTGCACATTAATCCGAAGAGTCTGAGCTAAGGAGACTAAATCATCAGGGAAACGATAAAGTTCTGTTTACAAATCTTTTACTATTATATTTTGCCTATATATAATTACCTAATGACGAGTTGAAAAGGAACAGAAAGGATCAAGTGAGAACTTCTTGAGTTGGTTGTACGTGCGATAGAAAATAACTTTTTATATACATTGTATTGAAAATTAACATCTGTTTC
>CAJDSM010053106.1:673-18049 GCA_903981925.1 Ostrea lurida | reverse complement strand
CGAGATAATAGCTGGTTAGTTCTAGTTGAAAGTATTAAAATAAGAGATAATGATAAGTACATAAGACAAGAGGCCCATGGGCCAACACACGTCGCTAAACTTCTGACACTGACTACCACCAAGAGAGCAGTAGAGCAACTTAATCCCCACCTTATGTAGGAGATCCCATCGTATTGTATAAAATACCTATCACCGGACCCTAATTATTACTTTGGCATTTTTGGTGATTATCTCCTCGTGACAGGGCTTGGGTCTCATACTGCATTGAAATAAAACGTGAAATCTCCCTTTCCACTGCAGAGGGATTGATATTACCGGTTAGGATTTGTTGGAGAGGACTCAGGCCGAGTTCAGGATGAATAAAGTCCAGCAAAAGGTGACAAAGCTATATCCAGACGATAACACAGACAAATAGGCCGATCCTGCTGATCCAGCGTGAATTGCTAAAAAATGGTTTATAGACTTTGTGATGAGACACATATAATACCGTGTTATATGTTGAGCACTCGGTCAATGTCGCCACGCATATAGTGCGCCATAAATCTAAGATTTTACTTGCAATTCTTCACTAATCTTATCCAATACAAACAAAACGCCACAAGGTTATATCGTGTCTAGGCGGTGCGATATTTCTTTAGCACAAAATATATTCAAACACACAAATAGCGATACAAAAGTGTGTATTGTTGCTATCCAGAAGACATATAAACAATTAATTTAGAACGTTGAGGATGCGGATTGACAGCAATGAAATCAATGGTTGCCAAACTAAGAATTAAAAAAACGAAGGATTCCCTGAGTAATTCACAAAAATGTCTTTTAAATTATCGTCATAAGCATTTATAGTCACAGTGAACTGGATTTGAGTCAACAAGAAATAATCAATACCGCATTATAATTGCAATATATATAACTGTACTTCTAAAATCTCACATGGTATAAAAATGTCAGCTAAGTAGTCAAAGATTTGAATGTAACTTATGCATGTGCAAAAAGGAGACAATCTCGAATATTATGAGTCTAGAGAGGACAAAAAAGTTCAGAATTGTTACAAAATACACTGGAGTGCAAAAATAATTTGAGAGAACTAATGGTGAATGGATGGCAATTACGTCACTATTAATGTTCGTTTTCTCGAGACAAATAATGAGAAATAAACATCAAAGCCAGTGACACAATTAAGCCAACTGATGAGCTCAATTGAAAGAGAAAATGAATGTAACAACATCACTTTGCAATCGGGCCAATGTAGAGGATATATAACGAAGTGCAGCTGTTTGAAATGTATACTGTTAGAAGACCACCTCATTAGGAAATCAGGCCGGGAGAAAGCATAGTTCTTGTTCCATCTTCGCTTACAGACAAAGGTTTATTTATTACAGGGCTAACATAAAACATCAGAAAGATTTTATGATTCCAAACACTGCCACGCTCGTCGCCGATCCAACGCCCACCAGTCTGTTTTTATGAACATATGTTCTTGCAAAAGTATTGTAAAGTCATGCTTGAGATACACAATAGCCTTATGCCGTTCTAACAGTTTAACTCTGCATTTCTGCCATCATCTAACCGATAGTATGAGCTGTATAGCTAACCGTCTGTCTATCATACTCTAAATTGCTAACTTGCGGTAATCATCAAACCTCCTACATTCTTACCTCAAAACATCCCTACATTCACACATACGCCACTGTAGCTTTATTCATAGTACCCACATACTGGGACATAATACTTCCATCGAATAGACCTATCGGGCACTCAATAAGACAATGTATGACTGGGGTATTGCATTTAACAATAATACTCTAGTTGAGCTGATTCTTGACCTCCACAATCTAAGGTCTCTCAATTTTCTTTCCACCATTGTTTACTCCAGACTACTCTATCATGGTGTAACCATTATTTAATGAATGTATTCGTATGACAGCCAATGATCCTCCATGTGCACTGTACATTTGTCTAACTAATCTGTAACATCTATTGTTTAACATATAGTAAACGAAATAACACCAGGGGAATCAGTATCACTAAAAGTAACTTCGAAAATAACAACCTTCAGACATTTACCACTTTTGCTAGATGGTACGCATTTCTACACTAAATCCAAGATTAAAAACCGGACATAGCACAACATTCTTTCATCTATGGCACAACACTTGTGCCATGAACGATTTCATTAACACCAACTGGCGAGTCCATTCAGGGTCGTTGGTGGACGAGAAGTATTTTGGAGACTAGACGAGATAACCTTAAATACCCCAAACTTTAGGAGCATTTGCAGAGGGGGTATAATATCACAAAATGTAACATCGCCAAAAGTATGACCGATAACTCCAAGACTCCAGTGCAAACCTCTTACAAGAATTGTCATATTAAATTAAACAAAAATGTAAAAATTTGTCATAGTCAAATTAGAGAAATAAATGTCAAACTCCTGAAAGTATTGGACTTGCTTAATTGTCAATGGTCTTCCCCATCAAAGAAATATCGACGCTAGACTTGCTCGCATCCCGTAAAAACACTCTACGAGGCGTGTAGCTGAAACACAAACAAAATGTATGTCTACATTAGTAACAATGCACTCTTCAGACAAGGGACAACGACATATATATGGGCATCTGACTAAGACACCAATGTGTCTTCACAAGACTTTTAAGTAACAACAACGAGCCCTTACGCGGCCACATTCGACTAACATTTGCATCGGTAACTGGAAACAATAGCCAATCGACAAAAGGTACTTTAATTGAATCAGATGTACATTATAACACATGAGAGTTATTGGCCCTCTTCAAAACGCCCGCTAACGACCAAAGCCATTAAATAGCTGAGGTCAACTAACCATTGCAACTCGGCTATTAACGAACTACATTAATAGTGTCGAGGATGACCTTGAATATCATTTGACTTATTCAGTAATTAAGACATATTGTATTAAACAACGGCAGGCTCCATGGCCTCATCGGCTAACTGAGCAAAGTAGATCTTGTAATCCCGTAAATTGATGCCACATCAACCTCTCAGGGGGGGGCAATTACTAAACAACTTAAATCACCCAATTAGGAAGCGTTTGCGGTGATATCACCGTAGGCACGGGTTCAAAACTGAGAGAATGATTTTAAAAAGATTGTTCACTAATATTTGCATTAAAGTATAGAATCCTCTTATTGCTGGACCTGTGTGGCAATACCCTATTACCCTGGAGGGTCATGAGACAAACTTTTAAAATTAAACTCACTATATCTAGGAAGCTTCTATCTGCCTCCGTTGGTCGAATAGTAGATATCTAACGATTGTCCTAAATAAGGTGATGTAGTTAAAACTTGAGCCCTTATCTGGGCCTCTATCCGTAATACTCCCCGGGGTCATGATTTAACAACTTGAATCTCCACACTAATCTAGAAGCCCTTTCATAATTCCAGCGTCCTGCCCATGGTCGAGAAGAAGATTTTTTAAATGACAC
The DNA here is from genome assembly GCA_903981925.1 of Ostrea lurida. NCBI lineage: Eukaryota > Metazoa > Mollusca > Bivalvia > Ostreida > Ostreidae > Ostrea > Ostrea lurida. The sequence continues at coordinate 14,586 of CAJDSM010053106.1, read as the reverse complement.
CATACCACTATTATTTAGCATGTCAACGTGATTATACCTCAGCCTGTCGGAATGGGAAGCAGTCCTTATCTATGTTTTGAACAAACTGAATCCCCTTCACCAAATGGGTCGACGAAAGTATTCGCCAAACTGGTATTAATTTGCCCAGTGGTTCTGAGAGAAGTCGGAAATTGTGAAAAGTTAGGAAGACCTTCGGTCAGTGAGCTAAAATATGTCATCGAACATTTCTTTGTAGACATTGCTGATCCCGAGCCTGCAATCTCCTACCCACATAATTATGCACAAGAACATGTAGATCCATTAACACAACAGGATAACTCCATATCTGAACACTTCTCCAACTAGTGTAGCCTTACACTCTATCAGCAACGTTATCTTTTCGAATGTTTTATGGTTCAGACCCGTATGTACCTCATGATATTGCTTTTGCATTTATATAAGGTAGATTAACAGTCTTATTTAATCATACCATATATGTCTGTCATTTAAACGTCTGAAGGTAATCTAGAACTCTGTCGAGAGCTTAATGGAGTAAAATCTAATTACAGCTGATAAACGAATACCAAACAATCGATATTTCGAATTATCGGTTGACTAGCTTATTCTAATTCGTTGTATTCGATTTATGATATTCGTGAGACAAACAATTGCATAGTAAATGTAGTACATGTTATATATTCTTCAGAATAAACTTACAAGTCTTCACTCGTATAAATCTGCATGGGACTAGTATTGGGTATAAATGTTCACGCATCCGAAAATCCCTGTTGATATATTAACGGTTATGGACCAAGTATATAATTTTATCATGGAGTGATGTGTTAGAGATAATTATTAAGATATTATTCAAGCAATAACGTTTGAATATTAAAAGAGATATGGAGAAGAATAAATTGAAGCACTTGAGCTAGTACAGTCAGATTAAGAAGCAAAAAGACTTCGTATTCCGCTCCGAGTGGATAGCCATTTGTATAGTGAACTAATGGGATCAACTCAGATATTGGCCCAAAATTTTTCTCGGACTGTGAATAAATGTAAGAAAATAGAAAAAAAATTAGACGGATTTAAAAAAAAAATATATACGAGTAAATGAGTTGGCTGCTAGACGTCGGGTTTAAGCTAATGATCAAATATGCATAGTCGAAGTCGGTAAAAAAAGAAACAAATAGAGTGTGCTCGAGTTAACGTTTTAATAGTTAGGTTCACCGAATAGATTTTTAAAAAGTATAGTATTGAAGCTATGTACTGTACTGAGTTCTGCTTTATCACACAGTAATTTCATACGGGATATTAGATCACATGTGACGAATCTTCGAAACTACTAAATATCCATCGAATATTCGCTATTGAGCATTTTCGTCGAATATTCGAACATATGGATCGTTTTCAAGCATAAATCTAAATATGATAAAAGTAAAAATCTATTTTTCAACAATCCACAACACTTGGGCGGCCGACATATTGTAAAGATAGCACAGCGACAGAAATCCAAAAACAGTGTAAGATATGCCAGAGTCTCTTTATCCTTCACAAGTAGTAAGTATTTTTAATTAACTGTACTAAAATATATACTCATATGGGGCACAGCCAAAAGTGATTAGAAATCTGATGATTACCCATAGCTAGCCTCATCCCAATTTATGAACTTGGCAAATCCATTGATACATTCACACATGCAGAACCTCTTTCTCGCGGAATCTCAGCTTTACATATCGTCACCATAGTTTATACGACCCCTTTGTCATGTGAAACAAGTACCTGCATGGCTCCCGCAAAAGAATTCATTATCTAACATCGAAGTGTCCAACTAGGAATCAGAGAGTGAAGCTAGTGCTTCCCAACCTCATACTCTCATGTAAATAATACTATTCAGGGCGAACAGCGGTATGTTCGTTAGTTTGTGCCCACCGATACGGATATGATATAGCATCGGTACGGAAATTTGTATGTTTTTAGGGTATCGATAGTCTATACTTTAGGGGAGAAGTTATATAGACTACTGGTTGAATTAAAGGACTGCCATAAAACACAAACAAGCGATCTTCTTATAGACCTTCTTTTAGTCTGTAGATTAACAACAGAGTAGCATAAGGTAACTAACATATATTAGTTGCGGAAGTAAAATTCTACTCCTTACCGTTATGTCTGATTTATATGCTATTATACTACAAAGCAGTGATTATTCTTATAGCGAGCTAGCACACAGAATTACAAGAATTGTATGAACAATTTAATGCATAAACAATATTGGTTAAAAATTCTCCCAGTGTACATCGTTCGAAGTAAACGCAAGAAGCTTGCGTATGCGGACTTTTTTAAAAGCAATGCTCCACTAACTAAGCAAAAAAAAGCGTGAGTGCGTCATAGGTGAGTCACAAGTCTAAACTAAGTCCACGTTAAAGTTCACAAATACAATTTTCAGTCAAATTCCCGGGATCGGCCATAATAAGATCTGGTATGGCGCTTACAAATATGAGTAAGCATAGTTTCACTCTGATTGTCTTCGATCACCTTATAGTCATATGAATTCACTACTGCATTTTCACTACGAGATTTATGGAGCTGACGCGTAATATATGACAAAGCTCGATATAACCTTATTTATATGGACGATAGTCGCTCGAATCAAGGATCGCGGGCCATTGTGCCGAGTGCAGTAGGTATATACAAAACCACCAGTTGGTCTACTGATCCAACTTTCGTTTTCGGCTATCGAGAGGTATCCGTGCTTCACACACAACTCAGTTGTATATGTTAGTGATTTATGATACGTTTTTGACTAATAGTAATGTTATAATTAGATCTCTTATTAGTTGGTCAGAACAAATAGCATTTTTTAAAAATATAGCAATAATTATGACAAGTAAAGGTGGTGCACAGTGTCCAGTGCAATAATTAGTAGTTATAACAAAATAATATCGTATTCAATGCTATTACTGTCTGTCAAATAATAACAGACAGTCATAGTTAATGTAAAAGATTTATCGAATTAAGTACGACACTAAGCCTCAAATAAAACCTATTATGAAAAGATAAAATTCTATATTTCGAGATTTATAATCAATGTGCACACGAACAAGGCGTTACCTGGATTATCTAAGCAAATACAAAAACTCAGAAATGACTAGGGATAAGAAAAATCTGCAGCTAAAGGGAAATACCGAGAAAATTCATGGTAGAAACCTATAATTAATTGTGATCATTTATATATCAAAGATCATAAAGTGGGTCTTGAAGTGTGAGATGCCAATCGACTGACTCATTTGTTATGAGAACACAGCGCATTGAGTGCAAATGATAACATATGCGACGCAATAGACATCAAAGAAGGTATAGTGACCTGCTGAAGACAAAGAAACTCTATGGGTTAAAAATCACACCATAATTCCTTGAGGGTAAAGGCAAAGTTATATTAGAAAAGGATAATAGTACGCAACATATTTATCTCGACGGTCATCAAAATAGGGCGTGGCAGAATGGCACGGATTGGAAACATTTCTCACTCTGTTGGTTTCCATTACGACTTGCCTAAAACTCACCACTTGAGCTCTCAAGCAATAATGCTCAACCACTTTCGACAGCGTTTGTAATTACTTGCAATTTGTACGGAGTCTCTCAGAAAGAAGTCAATTCAAATAAACCAGCAAGAATTGCTATTTTTTCTGACTCATCCTTTCATTATTACTTGTATGAATAACCTAGTCATTATAACCTCCGCTGAGGCGATGTGAAATTAAGGTAAAAACTGTCATGTTGGTGAAGAAGAGGATAGCAATGAATAAACTCTATTGATTGTTTACGTACTGAGGACATTCATTGAAGAGCTTCTCAAAGTCTGCCGAGATTGTCTGTTTTAAAAGTAAAGATTTATGTATATTGAAAGGATGATCAACTTACACAGTGTCTCACATTTTTTCATTCAGTGTATTTGATTTAAAACATTCATTTAGAATTTGCTCTGAACCAAGGTTTCCCTAAATGGTTGTGTTTTCCTTTATTTTCATTAATCTTAGGCAAGGGTGAGATTGGTCTCTCTCCGATAAAATGGTTGTGTTATGTTGGAAGTCAATACATTTACTTTGGCAGCAGACGAGCACGTCACTCTACAAGGGAAAAATGCAAAGAATTCTGCAAATTGTGTCTTCCTAATGAATGTTATGGGAAGCTGCGCTGTAACCAATTTTACTGAATTAACCAACGTCATGTACTTTTAACTACGAACGATTGCTAAGAGTATGTATGTGTACACTACAATATACTTTATTCAGTATCTAACTGACAAATAGAAAAAGGATATCTTCCTAAATCCATCCTAAGAGCCTAACTCTATAAAAAAAAATCAGAAATTGCAGTGCAGCACTCATTTATGTGTGTTGTTCCAAGTACATGCCAAATACCAACCTAGTTAAATTTTATGGTTGGTGAAGTCCATATTGAAAATGCAATGATCATTATGGCCAATTTCCGTGCGGGGCGCGATGAAATAGTACTTTAGCATTGTCATTGAGTACACAGGTGTAAACTTCCCAGCGCCGACACTAGGAGGAGGGGAGGACTATTTATAAAAAGTAATCCAGAGTTGATATTTGAGCTTTCATGAGATTGCCTTCACACGTATTCCAACGACATTGCGTTACAAAATGTTAAATGAACTATACCCAGTTAAAAAGGAGACTGAAAACATTTTGAGACTCACAAATAACAACTGCTACTTTCACAATGGTTCACCTTTATGAAAATATTCGAAATACGAAGACTATACGAGTGTTGTAAATATTGACCTCATGCGGCATGAGGACCTAGACGTATCTCTGGAATTTAACGTTACACGCAAGCATTTGGCGAAATTAGAACGTGGAATCAAGTGTTGGACGGGACCATTTAAATATTCTAACTCCATCTACAGCTAACAGAAATATAAACTTTTCTATAAGTATAAATCTTTAGATGTATTGTATGATTTTTGGCACTTGTATACAATCCAAACCCCGTCCATGACGCCTCACCCCTAAGTCAACTACGAGTCCCATCTAATGTATGAATATACGGTAACAATACATATGGCGATCGTCTATAAACTTACGATCCGAACCGTCCTTATATTGTAACACTTACTTATTATCACCAACAGTGATTAGCATGACTAAATACTGTCGACGTTTAAATTTGTACGTTCATCTACCAACTATGACTAGACGTGACGTTTAATTGTTACTATCATCACCAACCTATGCCTCGTCAACGTTTTAAAATTGTTGAACGTATCATCAGAACCAACCTATGTCTAGTCGGGTTAAATGTTACGTATCATCACAACCTTGTCTATGTTGACTTTAATTGTTGTTCATCACAACCTATGTCTAATGCTTCGAAATTTTTAAATCTGTTACGTTCAGTACCAACCAGATCTAGACTTACGGTTGACTTTAAAAATTGCTTACTTTCCATCACATGACGTACATGACCGTTAACTATTGGTTACGTATATTACCAACTATGTAACGGTACATTGACGTATAATTGTTACCGCTATCATTACCAAGACCTCTGACTACAATGTTGAGTAATTGTTACGTATATCAGACCCACCTATGACTAGTCGACGTTTAAAGTTGTGTACGTTCATTCACCCAATCTATGACTGACTCGACGTTTTAATGTTACGGTATCATCACCACCTATGACGCATTGAGTGTTAATTCGTTACGTATCACAACCAACCTATGTCTGATGTGGTACGTTCAGTTGTATAGACGGTATCAGTTCGACCCATACGTCATGACTACGTCGACGTTTAAGAATTGTTACGTATCATCAGCCATGCGTAATTTGGACTTTAGGCCTTGGGGTTGACTTGGTCGGGGCGTCCGTCTTTTTATCCTGGCCGTGGTCGGTTCATCCCTCCCACAACCAATTGTGATGGTACAAGCACCTGACTGAGGAATTCTTCTAAGTCCAACGATATGTACAAGTGGGAGTGGTAGCGGGCAAGTGGAGGCATATCATCGAGCACATGACTACGTGCAAACGTGTATCTATGGGTCTGATCCACGATCACCAACCCGCGTGATTGTGGCTCGATCGTCGATGCGTGGTTTGCCTCACTCCCGCTACCACCTCCCACTGGTACAGCTATCGTTGGAATTCCGAAGAGATCTCGCGTTGTTCCAGTGATTGTGAATGAAGTGGTATCTCCACTGCGTATTAAAGGAATCGGACTGTCTGGTGCTGTCGTGTCTGTGTGCGTACTCAATAGTCGGAAGTAACGAGTCTATAAGGTCTGCAATGTGATAAAAAGAATCCCAAATCTATAAACAATTGATGTGCAAAATGTTTGCACATCCTAATGATACTAGTTCAATTGACCCTGTGACACTTTGTTGACTTTGAGGTCAAGTATTTGACAAGTGTAAGTAAATATTTGTGGAAAAACGCACTGGAAAAAATTTTCAAAATTTGTGGAAATGGAATACACCCTTATAGAGCACTTACCACTCTCATGATGCTAATTTGTCCTTTCAAAACCAACAAGCTTGGGGTCCTAATAACCATGGGTTCGGTTAGGCAGCGTAGGAATGATTCTTCACATAACCTCCGAGTATTGAAAAAAATAAACACAAGGTTGAGAATGTCCTCATAACACAATACATCCTTTATTATTGTTTAAAAAAAGTGAGGCAAACAAATAGTAGCCGCGGAATCTAACCAGTAAAAGTCTTGATATTTAAGGAATGAAAGTTAATTTGGACCCTAGGTTATATGATATACATTGCATTTGGGTGGCAGTTTTATGCTTATAATTGCGAAGCTAAGGGAAATAGGGGAATTCATGTGACTAATTAAAACTACAATTTTCTATCAATTAAGGTATATTTAATTTTTAACATCAAAATTTTTTTAAAGTCATTATCAAAATTTTACAAACAAAGAGGCCCATGGGCCCACATCGCTCACCTTGGCACTGCTTCAGCTAAGAAGATGCAGTAAGTAGCAAATTCAATGCGCGTTACCAGAAAGATGTCAGTATAAAATGTTCGCTTTTCTGGCCTCGTGGTTCTTGAGCAGAAAGATTTTTAAGTGACACCACCCTAATTTTTGCATTTTCGGTGATTGAATCTCCCCTTTGATGAGGGGTCCTGGTCCTTCTTTTGAAAACCTGATCCCCCTTCACCCAAGGATGATTTGTACCAAGGTTGGTTGCAATTTGGCCCAGTGGTTCTTGAGAGTAAGTTGAAAATGTGAAAAGTTACAGACAGACAGACGACGGCCAACAGGCGATCAGGAAAAGCTCAGCTTGAAACTTCGGTTCAGGTGAGCTAAAAATCAACAGGCAGTGCTGAGTGGTAAAATTGATGTTTGTGTGTCAGGCGAGGGTATACAGTTTTTACTAATTAAAGATACGACAATCTATGAGCAATATTCTATCTTACAGCAGTTATCTGCCTTTGGGCTGTACACACTACAGTAACCTGTACAAATTTATACTCTCTCTCTCTCTCTCTCTTTCTCTCCTCTCTCTCTCTCTCTCTCTCCTCTCTCTCTCTCTCTCTATCTATCTCTTCTCTCTCAATGAACATTATCGATTTGTACAGTAGTCTTCCCAGATCAGAAATAAAAGGGGGTGGGGGGATCAATGATCCAGTGACCCAAGTGGAATCAGATTCGGGAGAGGTAAGCATCCTTAACTGGTACGCCCGGTCCACCCTATGCTCTATTGCATTTGATCATGCAGGTAAACAGAGTAATCCATGAGTTAAATATTGTATGAGAATACATTTTCTGAACTATAAATTTAATACCCATCCCCCGTGGGGTACACTATATAATGAATAAAGACACGACTTCCCTCAAATTAAACCAGAAGTGTGGTAATCAATTGGTCTGTAATTTTTTTTCCCAAGTCATTCAGAGGAGATGCAGACATGTATACAGAGGCATAGTTGTGAAAAATGCCCAAAAGTCCCAATTGTATATCTTTACATGAAAGTTGTCCGAAATAAATTCCTGACAATATGCACATGTATCTCCATTATAGTTATCTGAAAACTCCACTCAGTTTCCATTACAACTTTTGAGTCATTTAGGAGGAAGTTTGTGGACAACATATGTCAGAGAGTACTAGACAGAGACGGTGAATCTAGAAACCCCTCCCCCCGAACTTCCGTTTCGGCGTAATAACTCAAATGTTTACAGACTTTTAATGTTGCATGTCATGTACGGTAAAAAGGGCTAAATTGAACTTACCAAAATAAATTGTGTAAGGCAATAAAGGTGACAGAAAACTGAATATAGTTTTTACCCTCCTCAACTGCTCGAATTCAGATTTTTGTCCCCATTAATCTGTTCAACTCGTCTCTAATGTTTTCTATTGTCAAGCAATTACACATTAAAACTGAAACCCGCCAACTCCAAAAAATATTCTTCATAAATTTTCATGAATTAATAATATGGAAGTTTATTTCATGTGTGGAAAACCCTGTAACTTTTTTTCTCTCCAGAGCTTAATTCTGCTGACTTTACAATACTACTGGACCTGGTGGTAATATTTAGTACATCTACGCATTAAACTGTGGGCCTCCATAGTAATCTTATCCTAATTAGATCGAATATCACGTAATCCACACAGTAATTAAGTCTAAATTACTGCTTTGACACACATTATCCTTTAAAGAGCTAAATCAGATCATGTTAAGTTAACCGCCAAGATTGAAGTGATTTTTTTCATCCCTTAACATTGTTGACGCCAAGTCCGAGTGTGAGAACAGCCTATTCTATATATACACACTGATCAGAAACGAAAATCAAGCTAGCAATAATGAAACATTAGTTTATCTTTGTCAGTCATCAAGTCAATTTGTGGCGTAGTACATGGTATATATTTAGTTCAAAAGAATGTTACACAGTATGATGGAGTTTTTAGGACAACAGATGCACTCCATTGCTTGTAACACAGTTTGCAATAAAATAACTTTCCATGGGTTGAGCTCTCGGGAGGAAATTGGCCAAATTATGTGTTTACTAACCCTTAATTTGGGAAAATTGATAGAAAAACGGGTCCCTTTATGAAAGATTTATGATATACCTCAGCTAGTGTAAAAAATACACAGATAATCATGTCGTACTTGACAATGAAATTGGGGGACACCTCACCATATCTTCCAAATGCTACACTTGAATTAAATACGCCTGCATCTAATTGTATGTTCGAAGGTGGGAAGTTTCAAGAGTTGATTTAATTGATATCAGAAAGGCTTACAACTTTAAAGCTTGTAATTACAAGTCATTTCGGCTACTTGTTGGGGCTACGGCAGAAGAGTACTAAGGCCTCAAATCAGTACACATGTTGGTCTGCCATTTATAGGGGACAGGTTCTCCAACCAAGAAGTCTACAGAAGACTGCTCATTTTGCAAAACAAAAAAACTGCTTTTTCTATATACAGTGAACGCTCATTATCTTGAACTCAAGTCCTCCGGGACCAAGAAACAGGGTCGAGATATCCTTTGGATTCAAGATTCTCAAGGGTAAAATAATCAGGAAGAATAGGTGGACTGAGGACCTCCAAGTCAGTTCCGACAAGCAATGGTATGTTGAGATATCAAGATCACTGTATTTATGCATGTTTTCTCTCTCTTTCTTCTCTCTCTAGAAAAAGATTTTCACCCATCAATTTTACCTGGTAGATATCACGCTCAGTTCTCATATATAAAAGATCACCAGCTATAAAGTCACACCCGCCAGCACTTCTATACTTAAAATCCTAAATTGTACATTTAATAGCTGTACAGTGCCTTACGTTTGTCCCAATTTTTTTCATTATAAAGATGAACCCCCTTTAAATGTTCTGACCACTTTTTTTGAAAATACCATATAGCCATATATTGGTGCATGGCAGTTCTCGATTTTACAGTGCAAGTTTTTACTGTCTGCAGTATTAGAAGCACCTTGTGATAAACGGCCATGATCTTTGACGATAATATCATCCATTGTTTCTTTTCCTCTCTTGTCTAATTCATTTAAATGGTGATCTCGTTTTCCAATCTTCTAGAGGTACATTTCTCTGCTTGATGAGATGTATTAATGATGATTTCAATGACCCAAGAGATCTATGCGAGACACGATAGAAAATCTGACAATGAAAGTAAAATAGCAGTAATCGATCTTATTTGTGACGAGGCTAGTGTGGACTGCAAATCGATGTTATCTTATAATAGAGGTGAAAGATGAGGCTTTATCCGATCTACCAGAAGAGATTCTGCCACGGAATTCTGGCCATTCATCAGTGTACGACATGCTGGCCCGGGTGTTATGCATTGTCCTTTCCTCAAACGTTATAGTTTGATGCTGTGAAATCTGCTGCTGTTGAATATACACTGCATATTTGTAGGCTTCTGTCTGTAGATTTGAAACTGTTTCACTCAATTCTCGTCAGTGATAATAATTTCTCAGTGCAAATGCAATGATAAACAGAGCATCTGAATGCTGGAGATAAAAATCGTTTCGAAGAACGCACGATAAAATCTACGACCTATCAAAAACTGATTTTTTACCAATTATCCAATCATGAAGACAGCCGAAAAACATGCAATCTAAGTGTGAGAACCATAAACAGAAGGTCTGAACAGGGTGTTGAAACGAGATGTACTCCGGCTAATGAAGCTGTGAAGGATCAAGTTAATTGGAGCGACTGATGTAAATTCGCTAAACGGTTAATCAAAATACAAAAGTTCTTGCGTTCAGGCAATGTTCTCGCATGAGAGTGGTGTACCTAGTATCTTCTGTAATCGATCTGACATCTCAAGTGATGACATGCAACTGTCGTCATAGTTTTTTATAAGAAAGTCCATCGTACCTTTTTTGCCCAAACCACCACTCAACATTGTCTGGCATGTTTTGGTTACATATCCTGTTTACAATTGTTTTTGTTGTCCATTCTTTTATGAAGCCCTCATATTTATTCCTCTTTTGACGAACAAACTGACCTTTTGAAAACACCATATGAACATTTAAAAGGTACAATGATATTTCTATCAGGTCCTCTATTGAATATTATGATAATCAGCAAAAAAGATATTCATCATTGTGCAAGCTATTCGACAAGGAGTCTATTGTCTGATAATGAGTCAGTCTTGAACGTACTTCTGTTTTTGTGGCTGCAACTGTGAAGCAGCTCAAGGAATCGTTAAGTTTCATATCATTAAAATTGTTGAGAAATTAAAGATCAATAAATTACAAGTCTAATGATGTACCTAATACATTGATGCAGGAATGGTTTTACACAGGAGTTTGGAATTTTCGATTCAACGCTGAAGGTCACACTTATAAGTGTTTTTCAGAGTGCAGATTTTTTTCTTACAGCAATACCACGGGCTGAACTAGTTATCGTCCAGTAAAACTCCTTTATAAAAACATGAAAGAAGTTATACACATTCCAACTTGTGTTAAGATACATCAGATCATGTTCCATGGAGAGTTATACAAAGTTTGATGTGGATAAAAGTTTGGATTTTGTGTTTTTGAGTTTTCGCTAATAAGTGATGTTCAATAACACTGAGTATATTTGATGGCACTTTTGATAACGTTACTTCAGATATTGTTCCAGCAACTCTGTTCATTTCACTATCTCTGATGTAAAACAACAAATTATTCCACTGGCTAGAGTATCAGACAAATACTGTTTCCGTCATCTGTAACAATACAAATGACAACTTCTGCGGTCGCAAGCACTAGTGACACCCTCCTGATGAAATACATGGTAAGATTTTGTTAATTAGTAGATCTAGCTGGGAGGCAACAGCCATCACTTGTCCGTGGGACCTCTCCGTGACTTGACTTGATTCTGACTGTACATCCAAGAGGACAGTTTGTCAGATGGCGTGAGTTATCGCACTGGCCAGGAGTAAGGACACCGCGAATTTTTGTGATGTTAATGGTGTATGATCATATCGCAAGGCCCGAGCTAGAGTTCCGAGGGCACTGCTCAGTCAGTTTTAGATCAAACCTGGCAAAAATTCCTCCCGTTGCGACCCATACATTAAAAAGATATATGGTATAAAGCCCAGGATGATCTTGGGAATCGTTGCATGTATGTTATGCTATCAAAGCTTAGCAGCTGAATTCATATGCGATGTGCTCATACAAGGGCTTTAAGCCACGAGTATTAAGCCTTTACAAAGATAAAACAAACAAGAAGCCATTCTTTGGGATTCATGGCATCAAGGGACATTTCTTCTGATACTAATTCTACATCATCTAGCAAAGATGTGCATTTCGAATTTTTGTAGTCTGCATTGTCCTCAGACCCTTATCAGTCCCATATTTATTATAAGAAAAATATGACGACCTCGTTTTTTTGTTGCAAGCTCGGTCTGTCCACGCGCCAAAATACTTGGGTCGTCATATTTTCCCATACAAAAAATAGCCAAGGTTAATCAATTTGGCGTGTGCTATTTCTTTTACAAAAATTTCACACAAAATTGATGACAAAAGTTGTATTGTTGCAAAAGCACAATTATCTTGTAATTAAGAACTTGAGGATTTATGAAAAATTATGTGTTGCCAAATAATTAAAAAAGGAAGGATCATGAAAAAAAAATTCTCTTTAAATATGTCTAATTTATAGTCACAGTGACTGTGATTTGAGTCCAACAAGGAAATGAATCATATACCATTATAATCAATAATATTTTACTGTACTCTAGTTCTCCATCATAATTGTGTTTAAAGGCATAGGGTCTAAGATTTTGATGAAATTTTGCATTGTGCTAAAAAGGAGACAATCTCGAATATTATGAGCAGAGAGTTACAAAAAAGTCTTCAGAATGTGTACAAATACACTGGATGCAATAATAATTACAAACTTGTGTATCTGCATGGCAATCTCACTCATTAATTAATTTTGTTTCCGAACATTGCCAATTACAGCATTTTCGATGACGCATCAATGCACTGATGCTATTTTACATCACTTTGCAATCGCCATGTATGTATGTAACAATGCAGCTGTTCGAATGACGTTGACCCACGTCATTAGGAAATTCAGGCGGGAAAGCTTTTTCTTGTCCTCCAGACAAATGGTTTTATATAGGGCTAAAACATCAGGAAGATTTTGATTACAACAGCTGCAGTACAGAATCGTTTTTTTTTTTTTAGACATTAATTTTCTCNTTTTCTTGTCCTCCAGACAAATGGTTTTATACAGGGCTAAAACATCAGAAAGATTTTGATTTCAACAGCTGCAGCTGTGGTACAGATTCGGTTTTTTTTAGACATTTTCTTGCAAAATATTGTAAAGTCATTCTTGAGATAAACAATAGACCTTATGCCTTTAACAGTTTTAACTCTTCATTTCCTGCCATTCATTACAACCATATTTTACTGTAAGCTAACCGTTCTACATAATCAGTTGCTACTGTACCCTACAGTTACCTTCAACATCCCTACATCCTTCCATGTATCTTATCCATATTCCACTATACCCTTATCTTCCATCATAACCATGCTATCATAACCAAGTTTGACTGTACTTCCATTATAACCATGTTTGACTTGATCTTACCTCTAAGGTCTCCATTTCTTTCCACATTGCATTACCGGACACTCTATCATGGTAACCATTATCTATGATGTATTTCAGTATTGCCATGTCCTCAGTGTAACTGTACATTTTCCTTCTGTAATCCATTGTTAACATCATATAAATAAATAACACAGAATTGTACTAAATCAACTTTCTAACACCACATTCCAGTTTTTGCAATGTTACGAATTCTACATAAATAGTCCAAGATTAAAAAACTGACAATATGCACATCTTCATTATGTAACCCAACACTCCACTAAGTTTCATTAAAACCCTGCGAGTCATTCAGGAGTTGTGGACGATATATTTTGGACAGACAGGATGAAACTTAAA
>CAJDSM010053090.1:443-12218 GCA_903981925.1 Ostrea lurida | reverse complement strand
GCTTTTTCGGAGCTGCTTAGGTTGCTTGGCTATGTATACAATGTGACTTTGAAGTTCTCAGCAGAAAACCGCAGTCCTAGTTTCTTACCCTTTAGCTTCTATAATCAAAAAAATTATCATGCGTTGACATGTATCATGTGTAGCCCTTGGACTTAGGATAAGCTCCGGATCCCCTGGACCAATTATCGCGGAAAATATCTTGTCTAATTGACAATTTAAGCTTAGAGCCCAATAGCCTTTGCCTTGGCAAATAAAAAAAAAATATGCCCTGTGTGAGAGGTCTTGCACGAGAACCACGTACGTCGTAGCTCCTCGATTATGTTTCAGTGGCAGATACGTTATCCACAACCTTATGTGTATAAGGTCACAATGTGATGTTTTGGTCAGTTTTTCTATCCAAGAATTTCTCCGTCTCTTTTAAAAACACCGGCATATTCTGCTCTCGATATTTTATATTTCCAGTGGGATGAGTGTCTACTTTAAGCTTTAATTATCTGGTGTATTTCTGACTAATGTGAGGTGTCATATACAACTCATACTTTAATGATTTTAATTTTGCCCTGAAACAATTTGAGGGTGTTACATACATATCCAGGTTAAGTTAGAATCCTGTATGCGTATATCAATATGATTTTATACAGTTATATATCCTGAAAAATATCTATCTATATATATTGGTTTCTTATCTAGTGCCTAACACACAAACTGTCTCAGTTTGTTTTTTTTCGATCCATTTAACACACCTCTAACTCGCAGTACGGTGTAAGGTATATATAATAAACCAGAAGCCTGCGAATCATAATTCATATATTATAAAAATATATATTTATATTTTGCCATTTCCAGAATTTCCACTTCCACTATATGGCAATAAAATCCGATATAGTTCATCATTCCCTATAGGATTGTACCATAAAGCCACCCAATAATAAAAGCGATACCAATATTTACCACAATCCTATCACTACCCACGTATGTGTCTAGCCTGAGTACACCAAAACATAGTCAAGCCCGAGAGCTCTGAAGGTGGAACTCGAATACTATGAATGTTCTCCTAAGGCCTCCATATTAACACTTGATATTGTTTAACTATAGTGAGCCTGAGTGTGATCTAGTTATAAGCACTAATTGCCCTCATACAATGTATATCTTTATATCGACAAGGTACTCTCTATAAACAAGCCCTCAAAGATGGAGACACCTCACGGTGCGCTAAGGAGCAGCTTTAAGGTCATCTACTATCGCTACTCGCAAGACTAGATATTATATATAAACAAATCATTTATCTTATATTAATCAAACTTTGGGCTTAGGGTTATACTACCTAGCGGCGAAGCCTCTCTCAATGAGACTGTATAAACTACCCTCTCTAAATGGATCAAATGTGATTCATACAAGCGCTCTCAGACTCCCTATTAATCTTTGTGGAGGAGGTCGAGCTGTGTGACGCATGGTCTTTTGCTGGGGAATTGTGTTTACTCGGGTCATGGCGATCGCGCAGTATCAATCTCACGAATGAGGCAATGAAAATGTGCCGGACCAACGGAAGTCTTAAGATAAAGAATAATAATTTGCGGGCACAAAATTCGGCCGTCGTGTCGTCCTGGCTGTCACATGTGATGTACGGAAATTAGGAAGTGGACTGTTATTATGCAAAAGTTAGAGTTAGGGCAAGGAGGAATCAAATCTTATATTTTTTTCGGCTGGGTGATAGTGGAGGTGCTGTGAACCATTGTGTTCTATAACCCGGTCATTTCGAGATTTTAGCGTAATAACTATCCTTCATAATGATAACAACCAAAATGGGATTGGCTTTGTGCTTCGGTGTGGCGCTTCGCGCAGCTCTCGATTCAGCACGGGCTTGGTTTCCTAGCCTCTACTTCTTTACTCAAGTACTCGAGATTCGGGTGGGATAACCCATGAGATGTCTTGTGGTAGTGACCTCTTTTGCAACAATCACCCGAGGATGGTAACATGAGAAGTATGCCTAAAGGTGGTACATTGATTTCTAGTACCGGCAACTATTACCCTATGCAAGCACCTAAATATTCCCTTCAACGGGAACGATATACAGCATTCACTTGAGTGTGTGTGTCTAGCAAACGCATCCAGAATAAGTGCTAATTTGATCAAGCATGGCACTTTTGTTTTTTCTCGAGTAGCCCTAGAGTCGTCATACATACACAGTGAGGACCCATCAGGATTTGTGCCTTCTGTTCCTTTTAGTTACTATCGTATTTTGTACGGTATTCCAGGATTATTCATCCCTCCTAGTTTCACATTTTTGACTCGTAAGATGTGGGCCCATGACATTCCCTCACTTCTTCCCACATAATATAGAATCACTTCTTGGTCTACCTTGTCTTTTTGAGCACAAGTTGACGTGCAAATTTTGGTGACTGTAACTTAGAATTTGTTAATTAGCTTGCTAACGGGTGTTATGTAAACCCTTGAACAATGTTTGGTTTGTCAAATATCCCTGATGTGAACAGATAGATTAGTGTTGAACAATCATGACACTAGGCCTTATGTAGTTTTCTGTGTGAAACTGTTGCGAGCACTATGTTTAGAGTTCAAGTCTTGGGTACAAACATACCTGTACCTGAGCGACAATGCATCGTGTTCTTGGGAATGTAGTTACAGTAAGTTGATAACGAACTCATCGCGCGAGATCACGCGTATTCTCCTGTGTAATTATATTTGGAGTATCGATAGGTATTATCCATTACACTTGGGTTTGCCCACTCACGAACAACGACAAATAAAATATATCGACTCCTGTATAATTAATAAATGTATAAGCATGGTAAACCAACCGACCTCTCAGCGGTGGATATTAGTCGATCCTCTATTACTATAAACTAGATAATGATTAGATAATTTTCTATCGCGTGGGCAGAAGTTTTCCGTATTTTTGCCAGCAAATACCAAATTTACAATGTGAATATAGAGTAAGAGTAAAAGCTTAGTGCATACCACATCACTATGTGGATGCGTTTGTCAATTTTGTTTATTACCATCAATGAGACAAATAGTCATTCATGAAAATAAGAATTTACAAGCCTACTGTATGTCAGATCTAAGTTACGCTTAAAATTGATGTCTTTGTGCAAGTTTTCTACTACTTTTTGAAATATATTTATATTATTTAATTTTTCCCATCTATCATGTTAGATCAAAAAATTAAGATCCCGCCCTAATGTCTGTATATTAGCCTTATAAATAGCTGTCGGTCTAACCATATTTATCAAATGACTTCTGAGATACATTCAAGGCCATTGTGGATAACAAAGCCAACCTAGTAAAAAAACTACGAGATTTTAATCACGTACGAACCCATGGCGTCTCGGGATGTAGAGTTTCGAAATCCTCATTCTTTTCTGTTTCTTCCATTTTTTATTGCCTGTTACTGTAGAACTAGTCTATTCTATACATTCCAATAATAATGACTCCATCCACATATATTCTGTAATACAAAATGCAGATAACAACTGCATTGTATTGCCCTACATTCTGTTACCTTTTCCTAACAGATTCTCTTACTCTGGGCAGTTGTTGTTGAACGAAGTGAGCAGCATGGTACTGCTAATAACCGGAATCGGCCGAAGCGCCAGTGCACCAGTTTGTAAAATAAATTATAAATTTTCGTTTATTCTTCAGTGTGTTTGTAACAAGTGATACTTTCAGTTCTAACACTCCATGGTCCAAAACTGTGAAGTGAACCAAGACACATCGATATAGTACCTAGTATTGAGAATTAATATCAAGACTCATTTTATATGATAAGGGTAAACTCAATGATAATTAAATGGTCCTATTTTATAAAGTCATAAGCGAACCTATCAAACGACAATAGACTTGATAACCTTTGAGCAGTGCTGTATATACTGACCCCTATCAGACTGTCCAATTCATAATTATATGTTGGTGCCAGCGAGTGCACTGTGTTGATCGTTCAAAGTTAAAAGTGTATGCCATGCAAGTGCGCTTGTAACGCACAGAAGCTAAGTATGTAAACATTATCAAGCATTTGGATCTTATACCGGGCAAATCCATTGGGCCAATTTACTTGACCTTAAGACTGATTGTCAATGCCAGTGCGTCGGCCCGGAACATGACAGTAATAAACTTTCGTAGAAGAGAAAGCATTGTGGTCCGCAAGTAAATATTGATAGTATATGTAATCCTAATTTGTTAACATCGTCTTTTCGCATTTACAGGAATACAATTCATGACCCAGGTAAACTTTAAACATCCTCTATGTGAATTGACCATTCCTGGTGAGCATCTTCGCCTAACCATATGACAAAACAGTTGTCCTCTACAAGAGATAATTACTCCACCTTGTATGGCACGTATGTGCACCTACGTATCAATACAGAATGATGGACATTGGAGGGTTATCCTAAGTGTCGAATCTTTTTCACAAGTTAATGTAGAACTATCAAACTCCTCATTTTTTTTAACATATGTTTCTGGACGATCATTAACTATATACCACAGGAATGCACAGCAAATCTTAGTGGCACCCCAAATTAATCAGAAGCAGGTTACTCTCTCTCCGTTGCTCTAAGTTTAGCGACATAAGCATATTTCGAGATCGTGTGACCTTATGAATGCGGAAACCAAAGCAGTTGCCCTAAAAGGGACTTTCCCGTGTAATCCGAGTGTGTGCACCTCATAGAGTGATATGACCGGCGTCGAACTGCTCGACCCTTCGGAAACAACGTACCTTAGATTCTTCGGAAGTCAGCCACGTTTGATAATACCATCTAGGTGTACAACCACGTGCGCCACGTAGTGGCACTTTGATGTAGAGCCTACAGGGACAGCTCTGCAGGAAGTACTAAATGTGTAGTTGAGAAATTGTTACAGACAAGTGCTTATGAAAAGAGTGCGATCATATTGAGGATTTATCTCCGTATATATTGAGACTATATATAAAATGTGATGTCACCTTTCTTCGAGGGGAAATATGCTGTCGTCTGATAAAATGGGTTAACATCTTCACGAGTTCGCTGTGTGTTCTCTGTCACATGTGGATCACCTACAACTGATGAGCATGTTTTAACTATACCTTTGGTAATGCAATCACATCTTGTCTAATTTATCTAGACTTCTAAGTGACAGTTCCTACCTCTTCTCGCGAGCACTGTGTGTTGTAGGAAGTAACTCACAGAGGTGGGCAGAGAGAACTCATGACCTCTCGGACTCTGCTGATGCAGCTATATTAGAGCGATCTACTCATATATTCCCCATTGTCTACTTAACTGTTCGATTCTTTGTTAACAGTACTTTGATCTTCTAAAGATTCTACCAAATAGTACGCAACTCTGTCTTATAGACAATTTTTACTTGTCCGTGATGCACTCCTGGCTAACTAATCTAGTTTCATACCCCACACACACATTTGTGCGTATCACTGTATGTACCAATAGCTATTTGTCTCCCGATGTACCAGTATTAGGAAATAGACGTGTGATTGAGCGGATTGAGCATGTTTACCCTTGATGTCGTGGTTGCCTTAGAATTCGCATCGTCGTCCCCTCCTAAACAAGCTATTAATTTTACCTACGATCTTCTGCATTTTTCTTAGAAATTCTCATTTCCCGTCCGGCTAGTCCGAGTTTGCTCCTTCTCTTGAATCTCCCTCTCTTGTGGATCTGCGTGATATGGCCCTGGGACAATGACCGCGTCAAGAGGATCGAAAGAGATTACAGCCTGCCCCGTCGTCTGAGGAGATAAGACAAGCACCATACCCTGACACAACTCCACATGAAACGCGTCGCACCGCTCACCTCCGCATAGCGTTACTAAGTGTGATTATGTGGATGGCGTTGTATATCTGCACAATGTTCTTATGCTGTATGTTATGTAGGTGATAGAGCCTTTCAGGTTTCAATCATATCTCCTCGACGCTCGACCATACGCTGCACATGACATATGTGTAATATAGGTCTAAGAGATGTGCGATCTCTCCATTAGTCTCTGTTGGCGACATTTATAGTTGATCGACTCTTATGCTTCTCATAATAGTATAAATTCTAGCTGGTCCTGCTCTATGCGTGATTGTCCTTAACGATCGGTGGTGTGACCCGGCGAATACAACCTTATTGCATGAGATAGAGCCCATTGCAATATTCTGTAACGAAATACTGGCGCATCTGGTGCATACACCAAATATTTGGATTTATATCCGTATTATTTGATTTTTGAAGCGGTTTGTTAACAAGTTACCATGTTACCCTGGGTCTCCGATTGGCCTGTGTGGGCTGGAGTACGTGGTGCTTAAGTAATCACGCTCACCGGTTGAAGATGCGTTCTTATGATGTTCCCAGTTCCCTATTGGGCTATACCTTGAGTGGTATTTCAAACTAGGCTGACAGTACAGATGATAACTTGTAATGATTTGATCTTGCAGTTGCATAGTCGATAAACAAGTAGAACATTGCATGAATACGAGTAGGAAATTCTGAAATGGTGTCAATCAATACCCTTCAATTGTATAAGCTACTGATTGCGTCAGTGTGACTCTCTTATGTGGCCCAGATCTTTTCGCACAGACTATATGAATCATTCGAAATCTTAACTTATTGATATGAATGGCTGATATTACGTCTTTCTGTGCGTGTGTTGGTGATGCGACGGATCTTCTCTCGATTCGCAGCTAGAGTTACTGCATGGAATTAGGACATTATAAATTATGACGTAGGATTACTCGCGAACATCTAGCAGATGACAACTTGCATAAAGAAACATGTGGTTTCTCGTAGTATGTGTTGAAGTGTGTAATAAATTCGACAACCCATGCTCTGGTGAAATAACTTTAGCGAGGAATTAAACTCTATTCTGCTCTCTTAGTTAATCTCATAAAAAGTAATCATTTGTTATGATAATTCAATAGAGTGTATTTGACGAGTATTATTTAAATAGAACGCTCTTATCATGGGATCAATCATCTAATAACATTAACAGTGTAAATGTGAATTGATACAAACACTACATAATATTCTTTCTAAACACACTTTTAATATTTACGACAAAATAAACACACCTTAATACAATACTAAATACTATAATAGTAGTAATCAAACCGGTAATATTGTATTCATTAATACATCCTTCATAATTCAATGAGTCTCACATAAATAAGTCTGCACAAGATAAGATGGCTAGACCTATTAAGATACGTCCTTAGAAAGTAAGACATAGCATCAAACTTTCCACTGAGATATCGACAATATAAGTAAACGAGCTCTAATATATTTCTTGGTTGTGTAATGTTAAAGCAGTTTAATATTTAAATATGGAAAGGAACAATATCAAAGCCATTCAAAAGACAAGCTTTTTGTCCAATGATTTATATATGACAGTATAGTTGATATGAACTATATATAGGTGAGTTGTCGAATCCTCTGATAGTTATTTCTATACACGATGACGAGTTATTTTACGCTATTCTAACCTCGAGTAGCGTCCTGACATGCACACAGTACTCTCATAACAAGGCATTCATATTTTTATTTATGTATTTACATCTCGCAGAAGGGACATAGAAGCGCTTTTAGTGTCATTCCATCTCGATGTTTGATAGAGACATTAGATCACATATATCGAATAAAATTTTGTTACTCATTTAATCTATATCATAAACTGCTTTCTTCGTCGTAATTATTCCATGTGCGGTTGATCATGATAAATAAACTAACAAAACCCTCTGTTCTGAAACATGGGTCCTGAGCAAATGTTTGTGATTGATATTTGAGAATAAGTACGGAGTGCGATTTAACGCTCCTGACCGATCTGCCTGTCTCATATACTCACGATCATAGTCTCAGACCCGGATAGTCGTGCACGAAACTACCGTAGCCATGGACTCAACTCGTCCACTGTGACAAATTATAGCTCAACTGTCACTCCACAACTCGACCAATTCTCTCTAACAAACCTTCTCCGAGATTATAAGAATTCGATAAACTCGGGACAACTAACTCTCAGCTTTCGATTAAAATGGAAGAAAATAATCCAATTATACAAATAGAGCCTAAAGCTGTATGCTGCGTGTAGGGTGCTGGTGAGAGGGTCGACAGAGATCTTCTAAAAATAGTTCAGGTCCTCAATAACATATCAAAGACTTTGCCGGCTTATGTATAGAGTAGTGGAGAAATAAACTTAAACCTCACTCCATGTCTTACATATAGCGGTGAGTATGTAACCATGCTGATAAAACATATGTATTATGGGAATTTAGGGCGTAGAATCGAACATAAGCTTTTGGATAACATTATCTATTTACCGGTATTCAGCTGACTCGTATAGCAGAAGAGGAATGTATCAACATAAAGATTGATTGAGTGAACCGATTACGTACATGCGTATCCGGGTCAATTAAACGCTCAGCATTAAAAACCTAGACATTGACGTCTTAGCTCGCCCAATATTGGGAGAACGACACCATATAAGTAGTTTTAAGACGCGTCCTTGAATCACGTTATGAACCCCTTGGTACTCATTGTGATAATTGAGACTGCTCTTGACTGTATCTTGTTCTAAAATTCATCTATCTGTATTAGCTCAAGTTGTGTACGGAATGGTTCTGTAAACATGTCTATTTTTGTGTCTTATTATTTTATTAAATTAGTTCAGAGAATTTTTTATTGCTTGGGTAGGAATGTTCTTGGTATCAGTAGATTTCCGATATCAGGTGAAGGAAGTCATGCCAATATGCCGCTCGTTCGAGGTGCATTGGATCCCAATTTTTGGCAAGCCGAATGGTTGCGATCTCTCCAGCACACACCCTCAACATCTTGGCGCTCTGCGCATCGATTGTCGAGAGAGTCTTTATATATTAGCGGATCTCACCATGTTTTAT
The DNA here is from genome assembly GCA_903981925.1 of Ostrea lurida. Lineage (NCBI taxonomy): Eukaryota > Metazoa > Mollusca > Bivalvia > Ostreida > Ostreidae > Ostrea > Ostrea lurida. The sequence continues at coordinate 3,346 of CAJDSM010053090.1, read as the reverse complement.
CAGAAACGTCCATTCCGATCACCTGCTCGCGCAAGGTTCACTACGCGATCGCGCTTAGCTTTAATTCTGCACACTTGTCGTGTCTTTAGTCTGCACATCATACTACATTCAAGTATCATGCTCTAAAGTCATATGTTGAAACTCTGGATATCTGCTGCCTCTCTTCCATTGCGGCAATCTGGCTACTCATGTTATCAGGTATCGTCATTACTTGTCCATCTTTTCCTGCTTCCTTTAGATTTGTACGATCTCAGGGTTAACTCTCGATTATAAGATCTTGCTCTTCTGTTACCTCTAGCAGCCTCACGGACAAGGGTTAGTAGCGCGCGGTCTGAGTTCTCGGGGGGGTGTTCCTTGCTCCGTCCATAGGTCACCTGATTCTGTTCCTTTCACGTTTCGTTAGAAAGGAGGTACCCGTGTTGCTCTTTCGTTCTTGTTCCTCGATCTATATACTCGATTTAGTGATATTAATGTGATCTTTTGAGTGAATGATAGTTCTCACGTTTATCATCTCATCACCTTACTATATTGCTTATGCGGCTGAAAGTGGTGTTACGTAAAAACATACTCCGCTGTCTCTTACATAATATGTGTATAACTCTTATCAATTTTCTCAATATATACATAATTATTATCCCCAAATTGAAACTCGCACGGAACCTCACATGAATTACTACATTTAACAGTAAGAGCCAGTCAATAAAACAGCATCTATTTTGGATTATTAGAAACCTAATTAAACACTTTCACTTGTGACTAATTAAATCGTATTCAGGCTCCAAATTTAGGATGTGAAAATATACACAAAAATCGATCTCGTACTGATGGGTGATAGCAAAACCCTGTTTTGCACTATGATGACTGCGAAGTGACAGTTAAAGATGCATTATGACTCTGGGCTATTTTGATTTCAACCATATTGTTTACCTTACAGCCATTGACCAGCCTCAATTAACTCCGCGCACCTACTATATATATATTACATATCTCAACGCCTAAACGCGTCACGGGACCTGCCCCTTATAACCACTTACGTACCATGGGCGTGGTATACCATACATCACATCCACTGTGTTCCTGAGCTGATGGAATTTCCACAATTATGGTCTGTCATCTCACATGCTCGACTAGTCTTATTCGTCACCATGCTATTCATGGGTGGATACTCTCCGATACATATTCTTCCTTCAATTATATCCATCGTAATAGTCACGATTTAGCTCTTCTGCTATGAGCGTAAATAGATTGCATTGTTTATAGTGAGGGCCTTTTCATGCATGTAACAATATTATAGAGCCAAAATAAGAAGTGGATAGTAAATACTCCCTCACCTGTCATATAGACTCTATGGATAGATCTAACAGACGATCTTACAAACTCAATGTACTATGAACTAATAATAGTATGGAGGTGCCAATGCGGTTGTCACATGCGTCTTGAATTAATTTACTACTACCTCGGAGAGTAACTTCCTGATACTACAAATTGTCATCCGATCTTTCCACCAGCAGCTAATAATTAGCACAATGAGGTCTAACCGATTGCTTGACTATGCGACCGCTGTAGCATCATGCTCACTCTGTGTTATTGCATACAACTGTACTCCATGTGTTTCAAAGTATCGTCCTCACGTATGTGAAACAGTTTAAAGCGATTAACAACACTCAAGACAAGCTGTCGACCGTGTCCTTGGCAAACGATTTGAATCACACTATCGTACAACATACTAAATTGGCCGTGAACGCATCGTATCATTGTAATTATAACCCCCCCCCTAAAAACCCAAACAGATACAACACCCATCATGACATGTATATCAAGAATCGCAGTGTAGGACATACATAGGACCCTCCGATAAAAAGTGAAGGCAGGATACGGTGCCATGGAGGAGTTAAAGCATCCTCTGCCGACCGGTCACACCCACCATGAGGCACTTAGTCGAAACAAAGGTAACGGGATTACCCGTCGTCAAATCTAGACAAATTGATGAGTTCCTGTCAAGGCTTCTTAGACTACACATGTAATTCGCAAACCCTAACGGTGGCACTTCTATAAGGACCCGCAGTAGCGAATTTCTAGCGCAAACTGCATGACTTTTTCACACGACTCTTTGTACGTACTAACCCCTGTCACACACTTCAAGCCTTGTGTTTGTTAGTGAGCCTGACCCCTCGCTTAACTTCTTTTATCAACAAGCTCATGCATGGCTATGCTCTTGCGTCATTGCAAAGTAACATGTATTGCCCGGACCTAAACACACATAATACCCGACACGTAAATTATAGTACTTCTCGTCGACGGGAACGATAAAATTCGCAAGGAATGTAAAATTGCGATACTCACCATCCGCCTCGAAGATATTTCACTTCATGACAAGTCGTGCACCGTCTATCCTAGTGAAGGGTTGCAAAATTTCCTAGCGCCGAATGCTAGGCCGCTTATCTACTTTTGCGGCCAGGGAGGAATAACTTGGGTCTTGCCATTGATCTTGGTCGTGAAGGAAACCTCGGTTTTTTTGCACTCTCCGCCCGAATCACCACTCTTATGACCAAACGCAAGGGCGATACCTAAGATCCTTTCCTTACTCGCGCATTTCAGAGTTGCCTCTCTACACAGCACAGAAACTCAGAGAGCCGAGTTCTGCGTCTGCGTCAAGGTTGCTTGGTTGTATGATAATCTTTTATTGCCACATGACCATCTGCTGCATTAGTCTCAAAGCATGCGTAGGAAAAATCCACAATTCCTGCTTGGACAAACAGTCCCCGAACGTTTCCCGAATACCATAACAAACAATTCCAAATTACCTTTTAACCTATTTTCCAACCGCCCTATTCCAACTAATGTTTTTTGAACATAGGTGGTATTTCTGAACATGTTGAGTGTGTTATATACATATCCAGGTT